>OVAN01013220.1:0-13017 GCA_900406275.1 Anastatica hierochuntica
CTTGGTTTGATGAAAACCAATGCAGCAACTTGAAATTTGAAGGTTCTTGGGCTTGAATTTTGTGGTCTCTTATTTAACAAGTGATAATGGATCCTTAATTTGGGCTTCGACTGCTTTTGGGCTGAAATGTCCAAGCCTTCTTGGACACTTGATTCAGAACGTGATGCTAAGGATTCTTGGATGATTTGGACGCCTAAGACACTCATCTTGAAGGTGAAATATGGCTAGAACAATGTTCTTACCATCCATGGAGGATTCGCTCTTGAATTCACACGAACAGACTTGACAGTCGAGCTGAAAGTCTACTAACTTTGAAAATTCATAACTAATTCTTCCCAGCGTATTTTCAAGTGATTCCACTTCTTCTTGATCCCTTGATGGCTTGAGAATCTAAACCTTCTGGTTTTGTCGGAATACCCTTCGGAGTGAGGATATGTCTGTTCTGCAAAAATCTTGATTCACCCATATTGTAAATTCAATAACTCTTAAACCTTTAGTGTCGTTGTGATGAGTCCAGTTGGTAAAGATGCTCTGATGAGTAAGCTTTCCAGAACAATCGACCTTGTTGCCTAATTTTCTTTGGTTGGAAAGATATGCTCCTTTGAATGTGAATGGGTCCATTCTGCGAATTGAGCTGAATAGGATTGCATCAATTAGGGCTACGAAACACTCCATCAACAAAACTCAGCTTGTTCTTCGCATCTAAGCTCATTCTCATAGCCCCAATTATAGTAATTATTTCCATCTAGAACATGTGGAACAATCGACAAATCTAGATGAACCGTGGAGAGTAAAAAGAATGAATTGTGAATGTTATCATATGATTCCATATTCATGCGATTGGGTCTAGTATTGTAGAGACTGAATGGCAAATGTTGAGTTAGAGTCATCGTCACTTCAACTTTAGCTAATGACGCATATCCAATTCGATTTCAGCTCCTAAAAAGGTCTAAGTTGGGTGTAGGTGAACGATTCTGTTACTTCTTTCCTTTGTTCACCATTGTAGTAGATATTAGTGTTGGCGATTGTTTCCTATTTTAAATCGAAAAACGATTTTGACGATTCAACTTCTAGAAAGTTAGAATCTCAGCTGGATTCTCCATTTAATAAGTGAGATTAGGAAGAAAATGGATGAAATCGAAAAAATTGTGGAAAATCATAGAAGACTAACGAAAAAATTCTATGATACTATGTGAAAAGACGAGATTTGAGAGAGAAACAAACAAAGTTATTGTTATTCTCACTATTCAAATTAAAATATATACAACATTTATATACAAATGACTAAACCAAATTGTACCAAATATGTACAAACCTATACATTAAACCGAATGTGGGAAACCGAGTATAATCAAATCAACAACTAATAATTATGGTTGTTTGTCGATTTATCCAGTGGAAGATACTTTGGAGGAATCTAGTTGATCGTCCAACTACATCCACAATCTTCAGTGTCAGACCAAGCCAAACTCATTAGTAGAGAGAGTGCAGCTTGGTTCATTTACTAGCATGTTTTTTGCTACTTTTGTTTCATTTTCTTCATAAGTTTAAGTTTCATATTAGTGTCAAAAGAAGTTATTGAGGAATTGATACTTGTGTTTTGTTCTAGATTAAAAAGCCTCCATTAAATTTTCTTGTGTGTATTTTTTTGAACGAGATAATATATGTTTCAATTTATACAATACCAGTTGGTTATTATGCGTAAATTTAGCTAATGATATTATTACATTAGGATATTCAAATCCTAAAAATCAATGACTTATGTGCTAGCTTTAGTATAAGCGAAACAAATTACCACCACCTTGTTCTTGACTTTTTGACAATAAAATAATCAAAATGGTGGGGTTGACAAGTTGTTTCCCCTAAAATTTCCATATCAAAACCAATCGACACAAATTTGAGTCGCTGCATGATGCACCACAAATTACATGCTAAGGAAATAATTCCACACATTCAAAGTTGAAACCTCCATCCCTACTAAACGCAAAAACGCGTTTTTCGTTCAAATTGGTCAAAATAGTGTTTTATCACCTAATTGATAATAAACCAATAACTTACTCGATTTGAAACAAATTTTGAACACATACTATAATAAATTTGACCTGATAACACTTAACTAAAACCAACACAGAACCCAATCTTATTTTCTGATATCAATCTTGTCATTATTGAACCCTAAAAATTTTCTAATTAGAAATTAAAATCAAAAGTGAACGATATCGGATAAATGAAAGATGATTACTTGTTTATGATCTGTCATGCATGTATAATAAGCTTTTTAACCCATATCGGAAAGGAAAATGAAGCAAAAGCACCACAAACTACTTAGTGAGCTCGAATGTGCTTTCTTCAAAGGCGCGCTCTTCTTTTCTAGAATATCAATTGTCTGGTGATTTTGTTTTTCATCCTCTTTAAATCAACCTTCTCTCTTCTCTCGTTAAAGTTGGCTAAAACTTGTGCCCATTGCATCAAGAGACTCCACAAATCAACATATTCCAATATTCATGACTTGGATATGTTATTGAGCTGAAGTATCCAAGCGAAATAAAATTTGAATTGCTGGAGTTTCTCCAAATATATAGATTAGTTTTGAGTATTATGTTTGTTGAAATTGGGGAATAGATCAATATCAAATTCGGAAATTGTTCTTGGATTTGTTAATGTTGACATTAAACTGGAGATTGTACACTGATTTTGAGTTTTTATTAAGGTTATCGTGTCCAATGTCGGTTATTTGATATAAAAACGCTATTTCTAGCCAATTTAAACAGAAAACGCGTTATTTACAATTTCCGTGATCTAGATTTTGAACTTTAAATGTGTGGATCTATCTCTTTAACTTGTAAATTGTGGTGTGTTAGGCAGAAGTCCAAACTTTATGTGGATTGGTTATGATATGAAAGTTAGGAGGAGGAAATAGCTTGTCAACCCATTATTAATTGATGTAATCTACTACACTTAGACAGTACATTGTTGGCACCAAAGTAACTTCAAATTGGTAATTAAGGTCAGATCAATACACAAGAATTGCATAACCAAAGTGAAATCATCTTAGAGAATCCATTCCACTTACAACACACCACTGACTTTTAAACCTGTAATAATACCAGTCTCTCTCAATCATGTGCTCTCGCTCGAAAATCTATGGTTGTATCACTTTTGATCCTTGAGTTTTTCGTTTTGTATGTACTTTAGGACTCCATATGCAACTGTCCCAGCGACGAATAATCCAACCGATGGAGTGAACACTGGATAAACATACTTGACAAACAACTTATCCAGTTCTTCGGGGAGGAAGCCTGCGAAAATGTGAGCCAAAAGAGATTTTAGATAACTGTGGGTTAAATCGGAGGTCTCTTGTGAACTGGATTCTAAACTATTACATGTATATCAGGCACAGTAATCTCTCTACTTGATCATTTATCTCGTACTGAAAAACAAAACAGTGGTTTAATATGTCCATCACCAATGCAAAAGAAGAAATGGAATCAAGACTTCACCAGAGACTTAAGTTTTTATATTAAAAATTTTCCCAGATTTCAAAAGGCGTCGAGTTAATATTGGAAGCAAAGAAAAGAGTACCTGAAGCGGCCAGAGCAATCCCTTCGATGAAGATGACGATGCCAAGCCCAAGCCATGTTAGAAGAAATGCGTTCTCGTTCCGTCTCAGCTCCTCTGCCTTGGCCGCTCCTTCTTCGCTCACAAACATCGGTTTCTCCACTGGAGTACGCCTAATCACCTCTCTCTTCCCTTTCACTTTCTTAGCCGAAGGGGAGGGAGAAGACGGTGACCCGAATCCTACGCCGGAAGAGCTCGATTTCCTGGGCTGAACCGGATCCTCCCTTGTATTGGATTCTATTTGAGGATTCTCACATCTGACTGCGAATCTAGGGTTTCTGCTCGCGAAGTGATTATGAAGATGAAAGGGTCGCATCGAGAAGAAAGACCAAGATTGGATTTCTAGCGCCATTTTTCAGTTGATTTTTTGTTTTGCAATTGCGGCAAAAGGATATATTGTTTTTAGAGTGAAACATATCCGAGAACCAAAAACTTAAAAAAAAAAAACAAAATAAACAATAGCAAATGTAGGACAAAAATTGAAAAGAGGGGTGCTCAATAGTTTTTTTTTTTTGAACATCTTAGTAGATTATAAAAGCCCCAAACTTTTACATGGGCTTGTGGTTTAAAAATTTACACGGTTCCTACTTTATGAGTTAAAGATTGATTCCAACCATTTTGGAACTCTTCTTTGAACATAGGATTGAAGTCTCTTATCCTTGATAATATTCAGGGCAATGAGGCTTGCTCCTTTTTTTCTTGATGTTGAATCAAAATTTAACTTCCAATCCAAAATTTTTTGAAAAGCTAACCGAATTTTTGAGACTTGATAGCTCATGGCAAGCCAATTCTTTGTCTGCTTAACTGCTTCCACAAGATGTTTTGCTTCCAGTCCAAAGATGACCTTGTTGTATTTGAGGCTTTTCATACTTTCTATAGTCCAGATAAGGCTCTTCAAATATGCTTCTTCTTTTGAATTAATCTGAGAGAAGGAGCATCGATTATGCATCTTAACCTCACCTCTCTCATCTCTTAAAAGCCAAGCAGCACCCCCTAGCTTATCTTTTGGATCTCAGGCCGAACCTATATTGCATTTTAACCATGACCTTGGTGGTGGAATCCATTTAGATGATCTCTACAATCCAATCTTCCTAAGTTGTTCTATTTCTTGTCTTAGATTGGTCTTGGACAGGAACTAGAATTTTGTTTCTTCCTTTATCTTCTTCACCTGTCCATCACATCAAACCTTTTTCCTTCAATGACTGTGGCGTTTCTATTTTTCCATAAGTACTAGAGTGTCCAGGGGAAAGATCTTTTGTCTTCCATTGGAGCAGGATTGTTTTTGGATGTTCAGATGAGCTGATACACATTTTGGAACAAAGAGAAGGGATGAAAACCTTCTTCTGGTCAAGGAAAACCAGAGATTGCCCAAACATCTCTAGCTAAAGTACAAGTAAACAAGACATGATTTATAGACTCTCCTTCCATTCTACAAATCTGGCAGCTTTTGTCTACTTTCATTCCTCTCAGGCTTAGTGTATCCGAAACAGGTAGAGCTCCACTGAGCGCCTTCCATATAAAGCTTTGAATCATTGAGCTGGTATGGAGTTTTCATACCTCCTTCTTAAGATCATTCAGAGATGGCCTTTCTGTTTCTGTCCTAATTAGATCCTCTTTTGCTACAGAGTAAGCTAGCCAATAGCCATATCTAACCGAGTATACTCCAGACTTATTCTGAATCCATATCCAGTATTCCTCTTTACTCACCACTGGTTTGATATTTCTAATGAACCTTATATCATATGGAAAGAAGAGGTCCTCCAATATTCCGGGATCCCAAGTCCTATTATTTTGGTTAATAAGATGTTTAACCCTTAGCTTTAGATCCATTGTAATTGACTTCATCAGTGGAGGTCTCATTCCTTGGTTCAATCTTAACATATTTGCATCACAAAGCCATGGTGAAGACCAAACTTTAGTGATTCCCCATTACCAACCATCATCCTTAAGCCATTCTCCAGTAACTCCTTCCCTGCATTTAAACTTCTCCATATATACGAGGGTCTAGACCCTATAGATGCTTGTAGAAATTCTTCCTCAGGGAAGTATATACTCTTTAGAAATCGACTACTCAAATTGTCTGGATTATGTATGATTCTACATCCTTTATGGGCCAATTGAGCTTTGTTGAAGCAATCTATATCCTTAAATCCTAGGTCTCCTTGTTTTTTGGACACAAATAACTTATCCCACTTGATCTAGTGGATCTTTCTCTTCTCTTCCAGCACATTCTATCAAAATTTTGACATTGCCTGCGTCAAGGCTTTGGATGTAGCTTTTGGAAGCAGAAATACTGCCATAGCATATATTTTCATTGCCATTTTTACAGCTTTGAGCAATATTTCTTTACCTCCATGAGAGAGTTTCCTAGCAAACCATCCAAATAATCTGGTTTTCAGCCTTTCTTTTATGAATGCAAGCATTTGTGCTTTGGAACCACTAAAACATTATGGCAACCTCAAATACGTACCAGCTCCTCGTTCATTCTTTATTCCCGTAATCTCTCTGATCTTCGGTTTTATATCCTCTGGCACTTGGTTTCCAAAAGTTATGGAGGATTTGTTAAGATTGATAACTTGACCAGTAGCCTTACCACATGTCTTTAAGATATCATTCAGGAAAGTGATTTGGTCAACTGTGGCTTGGCAAATAAAGAGTGTATCATCCAAAAACAACAAGTGGTGGATCATTGGTTCTGCATCTGAGAACTTCATTCCTTTGATGGCTGAGTTTAGCTGAGCTTGATTCATTAAATTAATAAGCCCTTCAGTGCAAAGATCAAAGAGAAAAGGGGATAAAGGATCCCCTTGTCTCAATCCTCTTTGAGGTTTGATCAAACCGTAAGGTTGTTCATTCATTAGCACTATATATGTAACTCATGAGACACAGTTCATGATCCACGAAATCTATTTCTGGTGGAATCCCAAGGCTTGAAGAAGATTTTGCAGATAAGCCCATTCCACTATGTCATATGCCTTTGACATATCTGATTTTATGGCCATGAGTTCCCGGGAAAAGGAGGAATGTGTTCTCAAAGAATGTATTCCTTCATGTGCTATGATGATATTATCTTCAATATTCCTTCCTGCCACAAATGATGATTGTGTTGAGGATACTATCAGAGGCATATACGATTTGAGTCTTTGCACCAAGATTTTAGATATGGTCTTGTATAAAACCGTACATAGACTAATAGGCCTGAGATCACTCATCCTTTGAGGGTCTTTGATCTTAGAAATCAGGAACAATTGCGTATAGTTCCAATCCGACTGTAAAAGGCCAGTGTTGAAGAAGAGTTTAACCTCTTTAGTGATTTGTTCTCTTAAGATCTCCCAGTAATGCTGAAAAAATGGCCATTCATTCCATCTGCACCAGATGCACTAGATGGTTTGATTGAGAAAACAACATCTCTAATTTTCTCAGAAGTCACTTCTTTCACTAAGCTTATGTTCATTTCTTTTGAAATCTTAACTGGCATACCTTGTAACAGACTTTGGAAACTATCAGGATTGCTTGAACTAAACAGCTTACAAAAATAACTCACTCCTATTTCCTCCTTAGCTGCTTCAGCTCTTTGTGTGTGCCCTTCCTCATCAATGAGTTTTGCAATAAAATTTTTGCCTCTATTGGCCTTAACTGATGCATGAAAAAACTTAGTGTTTAGCTCACTTTCTGATAGCCATCTCCCACGACATCTTTGCTTACAAAATCTCTCCTCATTCTTGTATTCAATCACCAAGCTCTTCTTAATTTCACGGATCAGATAGAAGTTTGGATTCCTACTTGATTGCTCATTTTCTAACCAATCTTGCAGATGGATAATTTTTTCGAAAGAGTTGGTTTTGTTCTTCTTTTTCCATCTGCTTAGGCTCTTCCTACAATTCCTTATTCTTTCAGTCACATTCATTTCTCCTCCTCTGTTTCTTTGATTCCATGACTGAATAACAATCTCTCTAACTTCTGGCTTTGGTAGAAATCTTCTATCAAACTTAAACCACCCTTTATAAGTTTCCTGAGAAGATATTAGCTTCACCAATACTGGTCTATGATTCGAGCCTCTTTTATCCAGGAAGGCCTGGTTTGATGCAGGGAAGATTCTGAACCATTCCTTGTTCCAAAGCACATATCCAGTTTACACTGTATCCATTGTTTATGTCTTAATCCTCCCCAAGTGAAGCTATTTCTAGTACTTGGTAGTTAAATCATGTTACAAGCCTCAATCATCTCACAAAAAGGTTGGAATTGTTGAAAAGTTCTTTGAGGATCACCATCCTTTTCACCATTAGTTAAAATATCATTAAAATCACCTAAAAGACACCAACATTCCTTTCTTACAACACCCATTCTGGATATTCTTTCCCAAAAAATATATTTATCTTTAGCCACTGGAGGCCCATATGTACAAGAAACAAAAAACCGATAATCTCTAAACAACAATTTACAATCTAACAAGTTCTTATCCGCTACTAAGACTTCAAGCTTAACACTATTCTTCCAGAAAACTGCAATGCCTCCACTCTTTCTTATAGGCTCCATTGTAAAAACTTGATCATACCCGAGCCAAGCTTGAAGATCCACAATACTATCTCTACTATTCATAGTGTCTAAAAGGACTAGAACCTCAAGGAAATACTTAACTCGTAATTCCTTGAGGCGAGGAACCACCAAGTCATAGGTTTTGCCTATGCCTTGGCAGTTCCAGCTGAGTAAGCTCATTGATTATTTGGCGGTCCCTCCTTCAGGACCACCTTAGAGACACTGCGTTTTGCAGCTTTTGTGCTTCTTTCTGCATCCTCTCCAGCTTTCCTTTTGTCTCCAATCACTTTCTTTTCTTTCTTTGTCACCACCATGGGATCATTATTGTTGTCCTTTCTTTTGGCTTGTTGAATTCTAGTTCCTTTACTAGGCCTCTTTCTTTGTGTTTTCTTCTTAGGTGTTGTCCCGAAAGGGCCAACTCCAAAAGAGCTAGCACCATAAACCTTAGGACATTCAGTAGCCGGAAGTTGTTCAAGATGGAATCTCGTTCTTTCCATGTAATCCGGAGGGTTCTCCAATCTTTTGAAAACAGAGGCTTTAGTTGCAGCTTGAATAGAAGCAGCCATCAACTTTGGCTGTGTAGTTTCCCCTTTCCATTCAGTCATAGAGAAGTGTTTTTGATTGAATTCAAAAACAATGCCCTTCCCTTTGTCCAATTCCTTGGTGATCATGGGAGGTTGTTCCAAGCGTAAGATTGTTTTTTTTCCCAATGGGGTCTTTATCCAAGCTTTGAATGGAAGCTTTCACTCTTTCATCTCTGATCAATCTTTCCAGGCCATTAGCAACCATTAGGTAATGTCTCATTCATTCAAGAACCTCTGGGGGAAATTCTTGGTGTTCCAAGATCTTTATCTATTCCAACTTGATGATCTCCTAAAACTCCAAACAGAGGATCAATTTCTGCTAAAGTTGGGTCTCGTTCTTTCCTGCACATTCCTTCGTTTGAGTTCCCTTCTTCCGATCTGTTTGAAGTCCTTTGATTGGCAAGAGGGCATTTAGCATCCTCATGAGTAAGCATATGGCACTTGAAGCATCTCTTTTGGGTTCTCTCATAGTTGTAAAGGATCTTGACCAAATCACCATTTTTGAGAGTTATGGTTCTGAATCTTCTCAGAAGCTTGGTCGTGTCTAAATTGATTTTGAGCCTAACATATTCCTTGTTCTGTGGTTTCTTCGGGTTAAAGGCTACTTCTATAACCTTCCCAGCAAATTTTCTTAACCAAGTAAGGGCTTCAGGAGTATAGTGGTTAACAGGAACATTTCTCATTTGAACCCAGACTGGGATGTACCTCAGATAGTCTTCAAGAGGATCTTGGGTCCATCTATCAATGGCTAAGGTCCAGTGGTTGTACGTATGAACACCCTTTTCCAAGATTCGTTCCAGATCTGTTTCGTAATAAAAAAATGAACTGAAATTTTTCCTTCGTCAAGGCCACTCCCCTAACCTTCTCATAGATCTGTCATTTCCGTGCTATATTTAATATCAAGTTAGACATACTCTCGCGATCCGTGTTAAGTAATCGTCCTACAAGACTTATCTGGTTGCTCTCTGCGGATAGAAATTATGGTCGATCAAGCATCATGATAGGTTCCTCTTCCTCTTCCAGCGTCATCGCCCTTAGCGCTCGATCGAGATCATTCACCATTTTTAGATCTTCCTTATTGTACCATTCTGGGATTGACTTTGATATTCATGCAAAATCCAAGCAAAGGTGAAGTTAGATCTGAAAACAATAGATTTTTCTGGAAATATTTTTTTTTTGAAAAACACGTGATGAAAGTCGAGTTGAAAGCTCTCTTTCTAGAAGTGAATAGACTGATAGCTTTAAAGAGTCTAGAGCCCAAACAAAGGTATGATATTTAATTGGACTCAGCTTTAATTTTGTAAGTACTTTAAATTACGATTCGATCTTTTTTACTTTCGTATTCAATTCGATTTTAGCCAAAATAATTAATATTAGGTTCTAAACGGACATTTGTTTTTTAGAATCGATTATCCATATTAGACAAATTTCATGGAAGATAACTATTTTTCGTGACAGTTAACTAGCTTCATGCGCTTTTTTAATTGTTTCAACCCATTTAAAAGTCACATTTTACGGGGGTTAATATTGTTGTATTAAACTCTTCTTTATTCCAATTAATTAATTAATAAAAATATACATAGTGTTGCGTATATATTATACATAAGTAATGAACTAACTATTTGTAACTAACCATACAAACAAATAATAAAAATGGTATGTTAATATCTCCACCCTCCCCTAGCTTTTGAAATGAGACAAAAGACGCTTGAAATGGAAATACGTCCAATAATGGAGTGGAACGTCTTTGTCAATATATATGCATGTTGGTTTGCACTAGAAACATGTATTAATCAAAGAAAAACATTCTTTAGTTCATCTAAATAGTGTGATAATCCGCTTTTGTATATTTTATCCTCTCCTAAAACATGGATTATGAACAATATAATTGAATTGTTATCCCATGAAAGTTTAGCATTGATATGAACATGAACTTTTAAGTCTATGACGAGTTGTTGCAGCCAAATAAGTTCATAAGTGGCCTTAGGTAAGGTCCTCTAGTTTTTTTTTTTATGCTACTACGACTTGCAACATGATGATTTTTTGGCTTCCAAGTGATTAGAGATTGCCTTAAGTAAACACGTAGCTTGAGACTGACGTACGAGGGTCAGGATGGTTACCAAATATGCATCTGTAAAGCCAGTGAAACGGATGTCGGAATTGGCATAACAACAATACTTGGCATTGGTACCTTTGATATATTTCATGGCCTTGTAGGCAGCTTGAGGGTGAACATCAGTAAGAGAAGACATAACTGACTAAATTTATGAACCACATATCAGTTCTGACAGGTCTTGTTATGATGAGATAAAGTAACCTCCCAACTAATTCTTAATAAGGTGTGAAGTCAGGGAGAGGTGTACATGTCTTTTTACTGAGCTTTACACTTGGATCCATAAGTATTGAGCTTGATTTTCTAGCCTATAATCAAGTATCACTAAACGATTAATTGCATATTTCTTCTGAGAAACATATATCTCATCTATGTTTCTAACTATTTCTAAGCCCATAAAAAATCTCAATGCTCATAATCCTTAAACCGAAACCTCTGACTAAGAGCTTTCATAACCAAATGGAACTCAAGCTCATTATCACTAGAATTTATTATGTCATCAACATAGATTAAAATTGTAATAAAGGTTGTACCAATGTACCTTACGAAGAGTGTATTGTCAGCCTTGGATTGAACATAACCATCTAAAATCAAGGAAGTAGACAAAGTGCGGCACCATTGCCTTGTAGCCTGCTTCAACATAGATTGAATTGTGTAAGCGACATATTGGATTTGGTGGAAGCTTCTCTAGAAGTTGGAGTATAGTCTTGAGGTAAACTCATCAAGCTTCTTCATCCAGGTGGCCATGTAAGAATGCATTAGAGATACAAGTTGAAAAAGGGTCCAATCTTTGAGTGAAGATGATGTAAGTAACCTTCTTTGACTCTAGTAAGCTTTGACCCTGGGAGAATATGTATGTGTAACCATCTTGATGCCTAAACCCTTTTGCCATAAGTATTGCGTTGTATTTCTCTAGGGGGTGTCTGCATTATATTTGAACGCATAATCTCACTAGCATCCATCAACATTCTTGTCTGGTGGTAATGACTCAACAATCCATCTTTTATTGATTTTCATAGTATGTATCTCCTCATCTATAACCTCATTCCATTCCTTTGTTTGTATGGCTTGTTTCAATCTATGAGGTTCAGTTTCAAGGGAATTAGATTAGACAAGTTTGAGATTAAGATTAGAATAACAGACAGAAAAGTCTATATGATAGACAAGTTTGGTTGGAAATTATGGTGATGGTTTTTAAGTAAGTGAGTAGGATACTCAGATAAGTAACATGGTGACTTAACATGTCATTTTAGTCTTGAAGTGAATAATATAAGCAGCCATGTGCCTGAAGTAACAATCTTACACAAAATGGAACAATAGAGGCTTGTGTGTGTGAGGCGAATGCATCATTTCTATATGGAAATGTATTAGAATTAGAAACATATGTATTAGAAGATGATTGATCTAAAATTCAAGGAAGGTGGAGATGCATGAGATGCATGTAAAGAAACATGAGTATTAGAATGTTCACATGATAGTGTTGTATGTGTAATAGAATCTAAAGCAATAAGTAAAGGCATAAGTAGAATTGACTTTGGAAATGGATCAAAGATATGAATTATTATTGAAGATTGTTTAAAGTTAAATTCTTTCACATGGAAGACAACATTACAAGATATTGAGATGATTTTTATTATCAATGCAAGACCTATATCCTTTGACATCTAATGGGTCACCTAACAACACACATTTATCAGCCCTATGTGAGAATTAATGCTTATCTTTAGCATGCGCAGAGACAAGACACAAGCAGCCAAAAGATCTAAGAAAGAATATTGGTGCTTTATTTATTAGCAACTCATATGATGATTTATTCTGCAACAAAGATGATGGCATTCTATCGATAGGAAAGACTACTGTGAGTAGACAAAAAATCCACACAATAAAAAGCAGGCCACGTTCACACTATGTTGATGTTTCTTACGACGACATTTTTTGCAGAGTGTAGGCACACGAAAATTGATGTGTCGTTACATGATTTTGAATTAATTTGTAAAAACTAACACAGACGCATTATCAGTTCCAATGACTTTAACATCGCTTGATATTGAGTTTTAACATGTTTGAGAAACCAAGAACACATAGTAGAAACTTCTCTTTTATTATGTAACAGATATATTGTTGGGGTCGAAAACGGTAATATCGAAATCGACACCCGAAACTTCC
>OVAN01013221.1:0-13016 GCA_900406275.1 Anastatica hierochuntica
TCAACAATGAAATGTTTCCCTGAGAATACCCAATGCCCAACTCTTCTTTAATTGATTTACTACTCATAGTCATTTTGCTTGCTTTCTTTTCTTCTTACTTTCGATTTGTTGAATCTTTTCCACAACATCTTTTTCGCTTTAGCCCACATTTGATATGAAATTCTTCGTTCTACCTTTAGTCTTTGTGGATTCAATTCCGAACAACTACAATGTACTTAACTGTACACTTGCAGTGATTTCTTGGGTGAAAACCTGAGCTTGGGTGAAGTTTTCTGGTGTCGTTTTCGGAGACCAATAGGTCGTCTTAGAACTTAGGATCATTGCACGCCTACGATATTTTTCTTTATTTTGTTTAATCTCTTCTTTTTATTCTTTGTTTTTTTCGCTTTCAGGTGCATGAACATTCTTCGCACTGAAAGCCAAGGAATCGCGAATCTTCTCAATTTTGAGTCAGAACCTGGGCATCTAGAGAGACAGAAGAAGAAAGAGAAGTTTCTATAGGTTATTGAGGAGCTTGAGTTCGCAGAAATCATGGGTGACAACATGGAGAACCTTCAAGTCCATAAAAATCCTCTCTTTCCTAGATTCCTTTCAGGAGCTTATCCACCTGCTGAAGGTGGTGATAATGCTGGTGCTCGGCAAGCAGGCTAGCAGAATGTTGCACCTGCAGGGAAACAATGCGCAAATAAACCTCAACAGAGTGTGACTTTAGCGCAATATGATACTCCTGAGGCATTTTATGCGAATCGTGATGCGCTTCATCTGCCTCCCATAGAAAAGAGACACTTTGAGATTAAGACTGGTCTCATTAACCTTGTGTAGCAGAATTAGTTTCATGGGCTACCATTTGAGAACCCAATGCACCACTTTGATAAATTTGAAGTCATTTGCAATACTATCCAACACAAAGGGGTACCTGCTGAAGCTCTGAATTGCAGGTTATTCATTTTCTCATTGAATGACAAGGTTACGAGATGGTACAACAGTCTAGAGCCTGACTCTCTCAAGACGGGACGAGATCAAGGCTGCCTTTCTTGGGCATTTCTTTGCGAAGTCGCGGTCTATGTCTCCCCGAAACAAGATTGTTGGATTTCACTAGTTGGATTATGAGAGTTTTCATGCAGCTTGGGAGCGATTCAAAGAGTACCACAATGATTATCCTTATAATGGTTTCACAGGTTGGAGTCTCCTCAACATTTTCTACAATAGAGTTGAGGAGATATATCAGAATGCTGTGAACATTGCGAGCAGTGATGACTTCATGACCAAGATTGTAGAAGAAGCTTATACGCTGGTGAATAATATGGCGAATAGCCAAGCTAATCGGAGATCCAATTTTAATCGCAGTAGAGGGGTTGTATCATCATATGCGAGAGAATTGATGATTTGTAGTCTAAGCTCGATGAGCTAATGAGAAGATATCAACAAGGAGTACACTTTTTTGTAGAACAGAATGATGCACCTGCGCTTCAAGAGCAGAAATTGGGACAGATGTACAATGAGTTCATGTCTGAAGAGCTTAATGGTGGACAAGCATATGTGAATTACATTGGAGGTCAAGGGAACTTTGGTAATAGAGGTTTCAACCAACATAACCAATTCCAGACCATACCAACAAAATTAGAGTGTATTCAACTCCAGATACAAGAATTAGAATCAGAGCGGTGGTTTTGGATACAGTGGCTATCAACAGAAGCAGTTTGGTTCAGGAGGATTCAAGAACAACTATCAGTTGGGTTATCAGAATCAGTACCTGGGACAATCTTACACGTCTTCTCAAGATAGTGAGCTGAAGAAAATGTTGCAGCAAGTCCTGGAAAATCAGACAAAGTTCTCTGTGGCTTTGAATCAAAAGGTGGGTAACATGTATAGTGATCTCAATGAGAAGTTTGAGACATGGAGCACTCACATGAAATTGCTAGAAACACAGGTTCCTCAGACTTCTGCGAGCAACTGAGCTCCACCAGGCGTCATTCCAGGCAAACCGAAGAAGAATTCGAAGGAATACTACAATGCCATTACGCTGAGGAGTGGTAACGAGTTGAAAAACTCGTCCAAAACAGAAAGAAAAGGATCGATCGATCCTTATCCTAGGATCGATCGACCTTGGCATATATAGCCTCTGGACAGAAGGAAAATGATCGATCGATCCCTGTCTTGACAAAAGTGCATCAAATTTTCGCGATGAATCGAATGCATAGGAGGTTGAGGAAGAGTATGTACTACTCCCACCTTACATTCCTAAGCCTCCTTATCCATCAAGACCCCGTCAAAAGATCAAAGAACATGAATACGAAAAGCTGAAGAATATTGTAGGTGAGTTACACATACGAGTTCCTTTCGTCGAAGAAATCAAGAGGGTACCTTCTCTAAGAGGTACATGAAGGAGATTCTTTCAGATCGTATGACATTAGAACACGGTGTATCAGTTCGTACTGTCGAGTGTAGTGCGGTCCTTCAGAACATCGCACCGGAGAAACGCGAAGATCCAGGTCCTTCCGTATTGCCTTGCAAGATTGCATCACTTAACATTGAGCGATGTCTGTAATTTGGGGTCAGGATTTAGTGTGATGCCACTCTCTGAATCGTAATGGTTGAATTTGTCTAACTATAAACCCACAAGAATGTCTTTGGTGCTTGTAGATAGATATATTCGAAGACCGGTGGGTATTCAAGACAACATTCTCGTTGGAGTTGGAAAGGGATATGTTTTCACAGACTTCGTAGTCTTTGAGCTAGAAGAAGAACCCAAGGATCCTATTATCCTGGGAAGATTGTTCTTATCAACTGCCAGAGCCATGATCGATGTGCAGAATGGTCAAATAGATCTCTGACTTGGGAAGTTGACTATGAAGTTCAACATCGAGAAAACCATGAAAAAGTCTACCATTGATGGGCACACGTTTTTGGGTCGATACACTTGCTGATGTGATTGAAGTCTCTGCTGAAGAGCTCTACATTGAGGATCCACTACAAGTTGCTCTGACTCAAATCGAAGGTGAGTATGGGTTTTTGAATGCAAGTACTTCTAAATGTTAACATCTTGCTTATGGGCTTTGCCATACCTGACCATGGGAAATCACTACATTTGAGTTATGTTTTAACCATTTTTACCACTCTTTCTTAGCTCAAATGGCTACTCCAATCTTTAGAGTAGTGACATACCCTTGTAAACCCTTAAACCTTTCTTGAAAACCCCCCCTATTATTTCGATATGTGAGGCCGCTTTTGGAAAGTGCACACACGGGCAAAATCCCGAGTGAATTGAAGTTGAACGACAAAGAGGATACTTCCTTAAAGTTAGCCTCACTTTAAGGCTAAATAGAGTTATAGGAGGGGAAAATCTTTGTGGTTTTGAGAATGTTTAGTGTGTATTGAGTCAAGTAGATGTTCCTTATTGCATATATGATCCTAGGTTGGTAGAATAAGAAAAAAAGAAGGAAATTGAAAAAAAGATAAGAAAAAGAAGTGAAAGAAAAAGGCACTAGAGATTAGTACTAAGTTTAAGCTCTAATATTAGAAACAAAAAGCTTAGAGAGTCCACCCTTAAAAAGAAAAAGAAAGAAATAATCCAAGTGATTATATAGTGGCTCTTAAAATCAAAAGAAGGTTAGTAGCTTAGAAATTTGAAAGTTTAAGAATCTATAGTTGTCTACAAAAAAAAAGAGTGAGTTTGATTAAATAAAAAGTTTATGGTTTCTAGATCTAGTATGGGAAGTATATCAAGTAAATATCTAGATCCATAGGAAGCAATAGGGTGGGAACAATTAGAGGAAGTAAATGATTTGTAAGCTAAAATTGTTGGCCTACCACCTTGCTTTTGCCTATTGTCTTGCACTATTTTTGTTTGAGAGAAACCATTATAAATCGAGAGAACCCTCTTCGTTTTACACTTCCTTACACCAAACCCTTCTTTGATCTCCAAACTGAATGGATAAGATGCATTGCCCATAGGTAAAGAACTCACGCCAAAGCTTAATTGAATGTAAAAAGGAATTGGCGATGGGATAGTTTATGGATGCTTAGTTTAGATTCTAAGAGTTGGTTTTGTGATGATTAAGGAGAAGTACATAGGCTCCTAGATGATCTTTGCACCATTTTACTTGTTTTGAGGACATTGGACATAAGGCATTACTTTTCTTATCTTGGTTTTGAGTTTCCACTTGCAATCCTCTTTCCGAGGTTGGTCTTTGTTGTTTGCTTGAGTACAAGCAAAGGACAACTCTGGGGGTGTTGATGTGTACATATTTTCATGCATATCTTGATGAATTTTAGCTTAGTTTCATCCACATTTAGGTTGTAAATATTTCATATAAGTCTTAGAATCCATAGGTTTGAGTCTCAAGTTTAGTTTAGGATCATATTGCATTTGCATATCCTTTTCTTTGCATTTGTAGGTGCAACTTCAAGATGGATATATGGAAGCTCTAGAGGTGGATTCAAGGTGAAATTAGAGCTAAAAATCAAGAACAAAAGGAGCTAAATGATGTGGGAGAAGTTGGGATCAAGTAGAGCATTCAAGAGGAGGAAGAAGAGACAAAGAGCTGTCAAGGAGCCCAGTTGTCGACCCCTAGGTCGACAGCTGCTAAGGGAGTTGCTGTCGACCCCTGGGTCGATGGTGGCCTACCTTTGGGCGACGACTGCCCACCTTGACGTGAAGAAACCCTTTTTTGGGTACCCATACTCCTTCCTTTTAGTATATATAGCTTCCTATTGAATCAAGAACATAACTATGCTTAACTTTTGATCAACTTTACTTTTCTTTCATCTATTTTGAGATCTAAACTATTGTAATAACTTCTTGATACTTTTGAGTGATTTTAATTGTTTCTTTTCATCTCTTTCTCTAGATCTATAATCTAAGAACATGAGAGCTCAAAGACCAAACTCTTGTCTTTGGATTTCCATGATTCTTTGTGAGTAGATCCTTCTTGGATCTTGAGATGTAGTAGGGTAGGGTTAGATCTATGGTTGTGATGGATGAATAGGCTAGATTTTAGCATAGATTCCTACTAGATCTAGTTTAGTTCTTTAAAATACATTGCTTGCTCATTGACGCCTAGAAAGTGTTTGATGAAATGCTTGAGAAAACTATATCTATGTTTTTCACTTTGAGCTATGAGAGTAGTTTTTTCAATGGGGACATCAAGGTGTTAAATGGCTAGAAGGGCTTGAGAAACACTATCACTTACTTGTTTAGATAGGCAACAAACGAGAGTTGAGCCTTGTAATGTGTATGGGTGAATAGATCTTCGCCACGAGAGTGGATTTATCGATAATTGAGGGATCCTTGGCCTAGGATTAGATTCAATCCTCTAATAAAGCCTTACCAAAGTCAATCACATGACTAGATTGACCCCGAAACTCTTACCATTATCTCAAGATCCTACCTTTTTATTCTTTATATCCAAGTTCACTCTTTCATTGCTTTACTTACTTGCTTGTTTACTTATTTGTTTCTTTTATGTATTTTCATTACGTTTAGCCTTATTGATCATTAGATTTAGTGGAGACCCATGACAATCCCCATTTAAATCGCCCACCTACACTAGGATTCTTAGTATATTCCCTTTTCTTAGGTTCTACTAGTCTAGCCTTCAAATCCTTGGACGATCCTAAAATAGTACGATTGATCCCGTTCTCTTGCGGGATTAAAAGTAGGGTTTAGGTTTATAAATTTTAGACTTTGACAAAAACAACCCACGTCAGCTAACTAGAAGTACAATGTTACATAGACCACTTTTAGTCTATAGAAAATCATTGATGGAAATTTACCACTCGGTGGTCTTTGCGAAAGTTGAAGTAGATGGTCTTTTGATGTCAATTACTACCTAAGATGGACTTAATTTAATGTTAAAATATTTCATATGGGCTTTGCTATACTTGACCATGGTAAAAACACTAACATTTGAGTTATGTCCTAACTTATATTTACAACCCTTTCTTAGCTCAAATGTCTACTCTCCCTTTTAGAGTAGTGACAAACCCTTGAAAACCCTTAAACGTTTCCTTCAAAACTCCCCTAATATTTTAATATGTGAGGCCTCTTTTGGAAAGTACACACACAGGCAAAAACTCGAGTGAATTGAAGATGAACGACAACGAGGATACTTCCTTAGAATAGCCTCACTTTAAGGTTAACTAGAATGTTAGGAGGGGAAAATCCTTAGTGGTTTATGTTTGATTGAGTCTTGGGAATGGTTGGTGTATATAGAGTAAAGTAAATGCTCCTTATTGTAGATATGATCTTAGGTTGTGGGAAAAAAATAAAAAGAAAGGAGGAAAATCAAAAAAAAAAGAAAGAAGATAAGTGAAAAGAAAAGATACTAGAGATTAGAATGAAGTTTAAGCTCTAAACTTAGAATTTAAAAGCTTAGAGAGTCCATCCTTGAAATGAAAAGAAAATAAAGAATCTGAAGTGATTAGATTAGTGACTCTTAAAATCAAAAGAATGTTAGTAGCTAAGAAGTAAATTGTCTTAGAATCTCTAGTTGTCCTCAAAAAAAAAAAAAGAAAAGAAAGAAGAAGTGAGTTTTGTTGAATAAAAGGTTTGTGCTTTCTACTTCTAGGATGGGAATATATCAAGTAAGTGTCTAGATCCCTAGGAAGCAAATGGGTGGGAAAAATTAGAGGAAGTAAATGCTTTGTATGCGTAAATTGTTCGGCTACGACCTTGTTTTTGCCTATTATCTTGCACCACTGATGTATCAGTATTTAGTGATTTTTACACGAGATTTATGGTTTTTTAGTATGTATTCCGATTGTTTTGGCGCGTTTTGTGTTCTTTGTTGTCTTTACAGGATTCGAGCTTGAATGTGCGAAAAGAATGCATTTTGGATGGATTTCAAGCATCAAAGGAAGTGTTCGTGCAAAGCTGGAAAATACCCAAAACTTTGGACACAGATTGACTGATCCAGACATGGATCGGTCGATATCTGTCCCGATCTGTGGACCGATTTTACGAAGAACCAGATTGAACTTATTTTGAACCAGATTTCACCTAAAAGACCTAGAATCGAGTTTTTCCTTTCATTATGCATTTTTGAGACTTTGAGAGCAAAGAGATTGAGTTTGTATCCTAGGGAGAAGAAGCATCTTAGTTCTATGATTGAGAAGCTTTCAGAACCCTCTTTTTCTCTTATTTATGCAATATACAATCATGTCTCTCAATTTGATTTGTGTTTTTGCTTTATATATGAGTGAGTAGTCTGTTCGTTGGATTTAGGGTTCTCACAAAGGGGATTCATGATTTGTTGATATAGAATTGCATGATTAGGAATATTATCTAATGGATCTTCATCTATGGTTAATCGTAATGCATGAAACTTAATTGATCACGTATTTTCTGATCGTAGGTTGTTTAACTGTTGGAAGGTGAATGTTTAAATGTCTGAAAAATTATAGATGAGCAATTCTTCTTAAGCCAATGGAAGTTGATGTTTAAGTGATTTGTGAACCTATCAAACCTGTTAGTACTGCATGAGTAGAAATCGAGGGTCAACGGAAGTTAGTCTCGAGATTTCTAGTGCATAGGGCGCTGATGCTACGAAAGTAGATTAGTTCTAGATTAGAATTTGAGTTCAAGACGGTTCTTAATCTCTTTCCTAATCGGTAATTTAAGTCAACAACGAAATGTTTCCCTAAGAATACCTGATGCCCAACACTTCTTTGATTGTTTTACAACCTTTTCGTGCTTCCTGTTTTCTTTGCTTTCTTACTTTCGACATTTGCATCATCCTTCAAGATATATTTTTAGCCTTAGCCCGCTGTTTGATCTGATATTTCTTCGTGCTACCTTTGGTCTTTGGGGATTCGATCCCGAACCACTACAATGTACATTTGTGCACTTGCAATGTTATCTCGGGCGAAAACCTGAGCTATCAAGTTTTCTGGCGCTGTTGTCGGGGACCAATNTTTGTTTAATCTTTTCTTTTTCTTCTTTGTTTTTGTGCTTTCAGGTGCATGAACATGCCTCATACTAGAAGCCAAGGGAACTCAAATCTTGCTAAATTTGAACTTGAACCTTCGCGTCTAGAGACACACAAGAAGAGAAAGAAGTTGCTGGAGGTTATTGAAGAATTTGAGTTTGCTCAAATCATGGGTGACAACTTGGGAGTTCCCATTCAAGTTCATCATAATCCTCTCTTTCCTGAAGCTCTTCCAGGAGCTAACCTACCTGTCTTCATAGGTTAATCCGATTTCTTTTTCCGTCCTATATTTGGGTATATCTTTACGCGGAAATATTCCTTTTTCGAGAATATTCCTTATCTTCACGATTTTTCCATATTTATCTCGAGACTTTGACTTTATCGTTTTTCCTTTTATCTTTCGCGGAACTCGGGTAAATCGTTGACGCAGTTGGGCCCATTCTCGTTCCGGAATCATAAGTGGACTTTTATCGCGTTTTGGGCCTTCCTAGGCCGTTTTGTGACTAAGTGAGTTTTACAATTTCTTTCAGAGAAATCGATCTTCGTACGATTACGCGGTGATGGTTTCGTGAAATGATAAGACCGATCGTATAGTTAAGATAATGTCGGTGTTCGAGTTAACCGTTATCGTTTTATATGATTGATACAAAGTTTTTACGAAAAGAACAAGTCTTTAAGATTACTGCCGCAAAACGTCTATGGAAACTACAATCTATACGAAACAAGAGACAATTGAACCGAGATTCGAAGGAGAAGATGATCAAGAGGACGTGGTCTAGTCAACCGTGGGCGACTAGACTTTGGCATGAGTCTAGTCACCCACGTGCGACTAAACATGGTTCGTGTCTAGTCACCCATGGGAGACTAGACTTCGGCACGAGTGTAGTCACCCATGGGCGACTAGACATGGTTCGTGTCTAGTCACCCATGGGCAACTAGACATGGTCTGTGTGTAGTCGCCCATGGGCGACTAGACTTCCGGAAGAGTCTAGTCGCCCATGGGCGCCTAGACCATGGTCGTGTCTAGTCGCCCATGGGCGACAAGACTTTCGGAAAGAATCTAGTTGCCCAACAGCGACCAGACCTTGCTCGTGTCTTTGAAACGATGCGATTATCCAATGTTTACGGTGATTTTTATCGCTTCGAAACTTGTTTATTGAGATTTCTCAGAAGTCTCAGATGTTCATTGCGATATTCTCGTGTTTAGTTGCTCGCGAGTGACTAGACTTTGCGAAGTGATTGCCTATGGATGGCTAGACGTGGAGCTTCGACATTTGGTTGAGAAGAGATCTACTAGATAGCAAGAGCCTCATAATTGATAATCCTCTTACGATTTTCATTTCCGAAAGAGAGGCAACATTTCCGTTACGCTTTTTAGGCATCAATTTTGTCGTGACAATTTTTGACCCCAACACCCACAAAGGGGCCCTAACAAGACAACCAATGACGTTGGTCGAAGCCAACGCCTACATAACAAACTAAACAAAAATGATCTTTTACGCCTTTGGGGCGCCTTCTTCTTCCTTCTTCTCTTCTTCAGGGGTGTTCGTTGGAGGAGGGATTTCAGGGCTTGGGAAATCAGGATGACCTTTAGCTAGGGATGCCAACGTCACTTCCAGAGGAGGAGCGATTTTTCCATTAGCCAAGGCCTTCAGGCGGCATACCTCTTGGACCTTATAGTCGAAATCAGTGAAAGGCCAGTCTTTGTAAGCCCTAGTTAAGAAGTCCTTAGCCATTTCAAACTTGGCCCTTATTTCCGCCACACGTTCACCCATCTACGCTTTGGTTATAGCCTTTTTGCCTCCTTGGCTCATGGCCTTAGTGTGGCTCTGCGTCCTTGGTTAAGATATTCAACTAAGGGGGTTATCTTTAAGTCTCTCATCTTGCTAAGGCTAGGCCCTAAGGGAATAAAATTTCCACCAACAGTTGTCCTCCACTCTTCATTTTCTATGTGTAGAATTTGAAGAGTAGATTCTTTCTTAGGAGTCTTCATATATTTTCCTTAGTGTAGGATAAGCCTCGTAGGCTGAACAATTGCGACCATGAGCATGGCTATCGCCAAATTCATTGGTTGTGGTTGCCAAGGATTCATCATCGGTGAATGGTTGTTAGCGTTAACGAGCCGCATTTTTGGACGCATTTTTGGGCAACAATCTGATAGCGACATCCGAATTTTTTTGACTTTGGCCCACCATAGCTAGAGTTAGATAGGCGAAAAACTGGAGAGTCCTTGTTATTTTGGACTTATAAGTTTTTCATTTTGTCATATCACAAGCTCGCTCTCTTCCAGAAATCGTCTTCTCCTTAGCATTTTCTGTGAGTTCCTTTGCTATTTTCCGATAATTCGCATTTTTCTTTTCTCTTCTCCGTAACTACTGATCTTGCCGATGCGATTCATGGAAACCGTTGCAATTTCATCTAAGGGCTTTACTGTTATCAATCTTTTCATTTATGCATGTCTTGACCATTTTGCTTCTCGTTCGCAAATCTTCAACTCTTCTGCCACTCGTACCTCCAACCGCTTCGTCTTCTTCTTAAGGTGACGTCCTTCTTGACCCCCTTTCCTTTTGCTTGGACCTATTTAGGATTGCGATAGGGTTTTCTTAAAATAAAGTAGCCTTTTTAGAAGGCCTCCTAAAGCCACTATGGATCTCAACCCTCCATTATTTCTCTCATAAGAGTACTTGAAGAAGCATGAGTTCTCTTTGCTATGCCTCCCACTTTACCCCTTCGTGCCCCTGGAGCATGCCAAAGGGCCTTTGAATGTGGCTATGGGGAGATCACTATCTACGAGGTCTTCCTAGAGGCGGGCTTCTGAAAAAACCCTGCCCTCGTTGGTTATTGAAGTTGCCAACAGGTTGGAGATATGCCCCAACCATGTTTCTCCTTCTGCCTTTTACATCTTGACCTCCATCCAGGTCCTAGCGGAGCTTAAGTCCCTGAAGGTGGGGGCTGATGAGGTTCTTTACTCTTATTTCTAATCCTTTTATAAGGGTGAGCCTCAGAGGTATCATCTCCACCTCATGCTTGCTAGGGAGGCCTTGGTAAATGATTGGCCATACCAGGTTCGGAGGCCAAAGGATAAGGCTTTCACGGAGCGCAACTTCTTCCATGCAGTGGGGGTAGATCCACGGTTTAGGACGCTCAAGGCGTACAAAGGTTAATAGGTATGACTTTGTCAATAGCTTCATAGCCTTGCTAATGCCTTATTTTTGCGTTTGTTTTGTATCTATGCTGGGGTAAAAGACTTCAGCTCCGGAGGCAGGCAAACAGGGAGTAGAGGCGATTCTCCGTGTTCCCAAGAGCTTCAGGTTCGTAGACTTCCTAGTCAGCGAATTCAACTTGGGACTAACCTCTATCTTCGGTAAGCTTTCCACCATAGTGAACAATAATCAAATGATGAGGTTGCATTCTTTTGAATTTCCTTATTATCTCAGGAGCGGATATGAGCAAACATACTTGGAATGTGGCCTCCATAGTGCTTCAAAAATACTTGGCTGCCAACGCCAAGTTGACTGATGTAGAGTCCAGCGCTAGCGACGTTGCTGCCAAGGAGAGCAAACTCCCAAGAAGCATAAGGATAAAACCACAGCTGCCTCTCCTGGTGTCAAGTAGCCTCATCTTGCCAAGGATGCCCCCAAGACTCCAACCTCTATAGAGGTTCCTACCTCCGAACAAGGGCCCTTGGTTGACCGCTTCTTAGCCATTGACGTGGTTGACTACCTCCAAACATGCTTATTCTGAGAAGGACCTCTTTTCCAGAGCCATTGGGGGTAAGTAATCATTGGCTTCTGTTGTCTGAGACTTTACGAGTTTATTTATCTCCATCTTTATCTTCTTGCATATTCTAGCTTCTATCCATCTTAAGGACAGAAATGTGGTACCCCTGGAGGAGGAGACCACCAAGGCGTGGAGAGCCAGTGAGGATACCCTGGCAAAACTTTCAGTCGAGAAGAAACGGGTTTAAGTTCTGCAGAAAAAGTCTGAGGCTAGGGGCAAGCACGTCAAGGAGCTGCGGGCGGAGCTGAAAGATGCCAAGGAGGCGTTGGCCAATGCTCAGGGTGAGGAGACCCACTTGCATTTCATGGTGGAGGCTAAATCCAAGGAGCTGGATCGGGCCATAGCAAAGGTAGACATCTCGGAGGGCGTTGATGAGGTGAAGGTCAAGTGGGAAATTGCCAGGGATTATTTGATCTGGCTGTACAATGGCTGGCCATTATCCGCCTTTGATCACGAAGTCTAGGAGGTGCGCCATATGGAGGCGATGCTTAAAGGTGAAACGCCTCTGCCTGTGGAGGTAACATTGGTTTCCCTTGCTTTCGGTCACCTTGTTTTTCCAGCATCGAGGATCCTCCCGTTGCGAGCCCCCAATAAGAGAAGAAGAGAAGAAGGAAGAAGAAGATGCCCCAGGGCATAAAAAATTGTTTTTTTTTATTATGTGTTGCGCGGTTGTTTAAAGGAAACAAAAGTCAACGAAGCTTTAAAATTTATAAAAGCCTGTTTCCTAACAATCACACAATCCGCAAGTACACGGGTATGTTATTGTAGTACTTTGGGGTCGAACCACAAGGAGCACGCCAAAATTGAAAAGTCTAAACTTTGAGAATACACAATTACTCCTAATCTAAGCAAATCAAAAAGGGGTTGGTTTCCAAACAATATACTAAGCAAGGCAAAACAAAAGCAATAACATAAACAAGATAGTTAAAGCAAAGCAAGAAATTAAATTAAACAAAAGAAACAAGGATTAACTTAAATGGTAAATACAAGAATTAAAGATAAGTGAAGTGATGGATCAAGGGTGACTGTAATTGAAGAGACTAGTAAGATGGTAATAGTGGTGCTAGTTCAAGCTATTAAGAGCGATTCTATGACCAAAGATATCTATAACTTACTCCACTCTCATGGTAGTAAACCATTTCCTATATGATGCAATCACTCAACTCTCGCTTATTGTGATTGACAAATCAAAAAGAATCATTATGGATAGGTCCATTTAGTTACTAAACTCCCTAGCAATCAACTCTCATTGGCTAAAAAAGGTTTAGCATGAATTAGGTTCTCCTAGGCATTTCATCGAACACCTCT
>OVAN01013222.1:0-13016 GCA_900406275.1 Anastatica hierochuntica
AGAATTATGAAAGTATATTTTTACTTTTTTGTTAAAGATATTTGATGAATTCTTTTCTAGAACAATATTTTTTTATTTTGAATGATTTAAAATTACATAGAAATCAATAAAAACACATTACAATCAAATCCATCAAAATACTTCCAAACACATTGTCCACTAATGAAAATACAATAAAATACAACAAAATACTTCCAATGTCAATTACATCAAAATACATTAAAAAACACAATTCAATACCACCCCCTTTGTGTTTGAGATTTGAAGAAGATACATAATAACTTGGAGCCTTCTGTGAAAAGGGTATTGGGGCAACGCCCTGCAAATCTATGAAACGTCCCTTAGGCGGTGTATATCAACACTTATCATATATTGGTAAAATCTCTTCAGAGGGTGTGCGTGGTCACTGAGATCGTCTCCATATTATGTAGGATAGGGTCATTACATGATTTAATGGTGCTTTCGATGTCTTAATTGTTACTTTGTTTAAGTTTGGACTTTCGGGACTGAGTTAGTATGTGATCAAGGTGGAATTTTGGTGTTGCATTCGCTGAGTGACTTTTCTCTGAGTTACTCACCCTCTTTTTTTTGCTTGTCTTTTTTTTATGAGCCCAACAGGTTTACAGCGTAGAAACGGACGTTCGTATTGAAATTGGCGGTTTTGCGCTTTACCACAAATAGAATGACCTTCACTAATTTTCAGTGGTGAGTGAAAGTTGATCCTAGAACCGTCTGGATGTTATATTTAGGGCTTGTACGAATCAATTGGCTCAAACTATACCCACATTTGAATATAAATGATCTAAAGATACTACCTGTTTCAAAGAAGAAAATATGATAGCTTTGGTTTATTTATTATTTTTAATTTTTTTTTGTTGATAGTTTGGCTTTTATGATATAATCAAGAGTTATTTACACTACATGTACCTTTTTATCTTTCTTATATCAACACAAATACCATTGGAGACATAGATACATTTTTTATGTGAAGATTACTAATTTACATTTACACTATTATTCATTTATCCTCTCTCTCTCTCATCTCTTGTTCCTCTTTCTTCTCCTTCACCATATCTCACATATTTTTCCTTTGTCAATTTTTATCTAAATCTCAACTCATGAAGTTCTCTTTTAACAAATTCAACTCTTATTTTTTCAAATATAAACAAGTTATAACTGATATGAAATTATCTCTCTCGTCTTTTACACTATTTTTTCAAATCCAAGCTCCGATGAATCTCAAAATAAAATTTGGTGACATTATTAGAGACGACACTGATATGATGGAGAGATTTGGAGCATCAATTTGGTTATCAAATTATTAGATTCATTTTCGTTTAATTTTTTTGTTGGATTTGCTCACTTTTTTTAACTAAACTAGAGTAACCTTTAATTTGAAACAAAATTGTGGATCTAGGGTTTTTTCGCTTTGATTACTTCTTTTTTGTTGGAATGAGAGAGGGAACACAACCAATTTGTGAATCTTATTACTTTTAGGTTATATCTTTCACGGATAAGAAAATATGGAAAGAAAGTAAATGGTTTTTTAACAGTTGGCCTATTATTTTTTTTTTAATATTTATCAGATCGTCTATTCGAACATACACATGCCGATAGCATATTGTGGGAAAAATCATGATACTTGATTTTCTTAGTGCAATTTTTCTGTTTATACCAATTATCTATTCATTACTAGTTTGTTAGCCAACATACGATGCGAACATTAAAATTTTATAAATAATTACAATGTTGATAATTCGGCAATATAATAATTTTTAAATTTTATAAATTATATGGCACGTTTATATATTAAATTGAAAATCTTGATTCTCAAACTTTTAGTTGTATTGTGAAATATTTTGTTTATTTTGACATTCGACCCCGTTAGAAACTATGATATCAATAACACTAATCATAATACTGAAGTTACCAAATATGTACTAAATTTTTTTTATTTTTTTTGGTTTTAAAATAGAAAATGTGATTATATTATTATTTAAAATTTTTGTAATGACAATTTTTTATATATACATAAGAATGTTAAAAATGGATAACACATTCTATTTAACATAACTATATGATTTTTTGTAAGTAAATAATATTATTAAAAATAATTTTTCATTGAATTTTCGTTTTTGTTAATTTTTCTTTTTCAAAATTTTGATTAAATGTTTTTTTCATTTTTTGTCAACAAACGGACCACAATAGACTGGTCTGATAGCTTGTTAGCCTCACATATTCTCTTCACTCAGTGGTGGAGGAGAGTCGAACCCCGGTGTCTGAGGATTGTTTTTGCTTTTTTAGATTTTCAATTTTAACTAATTAAAATTTTATTAAGGGTAGTATTGTAATCAACTAGTCCAACTTTTAATCTCATGCAAATTCACTTTGCAAATAATACATAAGATATGTGGATAGATACAAATAATTGAATGATGGTCATTGTCCACACTTGTTTTGATATTTTATCCAAAAAACCTTCACCAATTATATATTCAAATAAATATGAAAATATGTTAAAATCAGTTAAAAATTGAATTGCATTTCTTAACACATACCAAAATAATTAAAATAATATTAAGAGAAATAAACAAAAACTAAAACAAAGAGAAGATTGATCGGAAGAGAGAGATAGGAGAGAGAGAAGAGAGGAGAAGAGCGTAAAAATAATTTGAGAAAGAAATGAGAGAAAAGAGAAAGAGAAGAAAGAAAATGAGAAATTGTTTGTCATTTTTAATAGAATTAAAATTAAAAATATATATGATGTTGTAAATTTCGGTTCAATCAGTGTTAAAAAAAGAAAGAAAATGATAAAGAGTAGAAATGTCAAAATTTGCTTTCGAAAGTGCCAAAAGATACTTAAATCACAAATGGTACTTAAAAGTTTAGTGGAAGAGAAAATGTAGTTTTGGTGTGGTAACAAAAAAACACAATATTTAGTTTTTAGGGTGTCGAAAAAATATTGGGAGCCTAACACCGAGACATCGTCTCGTATGCCTTTATTTCTTAAAGACAAACCTCAAAAGCCCCTAAAAAGTAATAGAAGTTATAAATAATTATTTTTAATTCGAAAAAGTGTGAATTACATTTACACATGCATAAATCATGATATTTACAATAAAACCAAAGGTTAAATCGCCCACCCATTGACCCGTCATATCTTTAACCGGGTTAGCAAGAAAATTTTTAATAAAGTAAACTCTATAATCAAACGAGAATTCAAATCGCATGCCCCACATTAATGCATTAATCGACCCAGAAACAATGCTCGACGGCGGCAACGGAGTGGTCGACAGCGGCAATAGAGTGGGCGATGGTGAAGTACGCGATTTCAATTCGCGTGGCCCAAATTATAGATCGATCTCTATCGCTCTTCATCTCTCATACCCTTCACCACTTTATCTTCTCTACCGCCCACTTCGTTGCCGACGTCGAGCATTGTTTCTGGGTCGATTGTAGATGAATTTGGTAAAAATGCATTTCATTTGATGAATGGGTGTCCGAAACCATTCAATTTATGTTCTTGGAAAAGTAGAACTATGTAGCACTAGTTGAACTGATAGTTGTAGTTTTTTTGGCCAACAATCGCCACAACTTTTTCTTCTTTGTGTACAAGTAACTGGTTTTATTTTTTTCCTTCGCACTGTTCACATCACCCCTGTCTTTTGGAAGTTTTCTAACTCCTCGGCCATGCTTCAACGATGGATATCAATGATGGGAAGCTTCTGACAAGTGTTTTCGGTGAGTTTATTTTAACACTCATTTTGTAAATTTGATCTCTAGTTCTCACATCACTCTGGCTGGGTTTTCTCTTTTGCTAAAAATTTCAATATGTTTGATTTTGTGGTAGAAAATATCGGTTCTGGTGACACTGATAAGGTAAAATTAAGTGAAACTATGTGATGACCACACATGAAACCATCCATATCTTCGTAATTGATATAACATATCATTGCAGTTGGTTCCATTTTTGACTGACTAAATTCTCTGTGTATTGTAATGTCGTAATGTATTCATGTAGCGGGAAAGCTGAAAAACAACAAAATCGCGTAATAAACCGACAAGTTGGATAAATTCGTTACTTCATTACTACCGGTAATGTGACAAACAAAACCGACCCAACCCATGTTTGATCCAAAAATCAAAATTAGGGTTACAAAATTCCCAATTTGATTTTCGAAGACAGAGAGAGAGATGGAACATGGAGAAGGATTTTCAAAGAATTGCATTACGCAGAGGAAGAAAGTGATGTGCTTTTGTGGGTTACTTGTGAAGATCTCTCAAACATGGACCAATAAGAATCCAGGACGAAGGTTTTACGGGTGTGTGCGGTTCAAGGTTAGTGATTTAATAGGTATTAAGTTGTTTTTCTGGATTTCCTTGATAAAATTTGATATTATTGTTAGAGCGAAGGTGAATGCAAATTTTTTAAATGGTTTGATGAGGAAGGGCTTTTGGATGGCAAAAGGATGCATTGTTAGAAGCTCGAAACAAGATTCTGGAGAAGAATAAGGAGATAGAGAAACTGAGGAAGACAGTGAAAGATCTTACTACTGAGTTACAAAAAACGAGGAAAAGAAAATCATAAACAACTTTCCTAAGCTTTAAACTTTGTAATATTATGTTTGAAAGTAAGTATGTATTGTAACTTTTTTATTGTCTTGAAAGTAATGGATATTGTCTTCATTTAAAACTTGTTAATGCTCCTGGTCTTGAGCTTCCATAGTGAGGCGACCACGTTTAGCTCTACTTTCTTCACTCTGTTAAAGAAGAAATTTGCATAAGACCAACCAAAACAAAATCAAAACCAGACATAGAGATGAATTCATAGAATTTCTGAGTCCGATTTTTACAAACCAAATTGAATTTCATTTAATTTCCGAGTCCGGCTTGATCGTGATGTATTCTGGTTCGAGACACCAGCAAAGCAGTTAAAGAAGGGAATAAAACCAAATTGAATTTCTGAGTCCGGTTTGGTTGTAGTTTGACTCGAGACACTAGCAAAAGCAGTTAAAGAATGAAACCAAATTGAAAATTTGGCACCAAAAAATTCATTTCCCCTGCAAAGAATTGTTCATAGTTATACTGAAGATATTAGTTTTACAAAAATTTCTCATAGGTCTACTTTTGGGTGTTTTCTATTTTATTTAGTATTACCTATCCTTTACATTTGTTTTAGTAGTTTTACTTTAACTCTTAGTGCTTTAACATGTAAGATTGATTGTTTTATGCAATAATATGTTTGAGATCAAGATATCTTTGATTTTTCCTTTCTTAGTTCGTATATCACTAATAAAGTGTTCTTGAAAATACAAGGAATCTTTGTTCATATGTTATATTAACTAGGAATATTTGTTAGATTAATATGTTAAAGCAATAAAATCAAAAGTCATTATATTTTTCGATTTTCGTTATTTGTTCATATTTATTCATTATGGTTTTCATTCATTATGTTCATATTTGTTCATTATGCTTTTCGTTTACCGTCAAATCAATATAAAAAAACAATTAATATGTCATTAAACAAAAACCATAAGTTTAACATAAATTAAATAAGTTTAAAATAAGTTTAAAATAAAAAACATAATAAATAATAGTTTAAAATCCAAAAATCATAAAGAGAGAGGGAGATGATCAGTCGTCATCATCGTCGAGATTGTCTTCTGGATCGTCATAGTCCGGACCGTTTTCTAGGTCAGACGATGGGTAACGACGAAAATTAGGAGGCGGTGGATAGCTTATGCTATCATCGCTATCTCTTCCATCTCTCTCCGACGAGACCGTTTCAAGGTGAGACGGTGGATAACGACGACGATTAGGAGGCGGTGGAAAGCTTATGCTATCATCACTATCTCTTCCATCTCTCTCTCTCCGACGAGAATTCTGTTGTTTCGCTTGGTTTCCCTTTTTCTTCTTATTTTCTTTTTTCCTTCCGTTTGTCTTTGACTTCGTCTTTAACCTTCTTCTCATTAACTTTTTCGCCTGTAGAAACTAAAAAAATATTATAAAAAATCTTTAAAAGTTTACATTAATTATCTAAAAGTTATGTCATATCACTGTTTTAAACATCATTACCCTATAGATAAGTACATAATACGCGTATATATAGTGTATATACACGCCTATATAGTGTATATACGCCTATATACTTATATATATTATCTAAAAACCTTTCCAGATTCTAATAATTCCTTAATCGTTTTGTGATCATATTTATTAACGGAGACATGCAAGTGAATGAGAGAGTAAATTGTGAAACTAAGTAAACCAAGACAGTCAAAGAATGAAACTAAGCAAAACTAAGTGAAACTGTGTGACGAGAGAGAGAAAGTAAGTTATCGGGCTTAATCAGCGAAGACAACGAAGATGACATGCTGAGATTAGGCGATTCTCTGCTTTTTACTTGAAGTCGAAACTCTAAGAAGGAGATGAAAAGTTACGATTTTTACTTTGAGAAAGAAAGAAGATGAAGAGACGCCCCGCTTGTCTCACAAATACACTAAAGTAATGGGCATGCCTTTTTCAAACTTTTATTCATTTTGGATCAATTTCAGAAACAACTTGGGCCTAAAAACGAGAAAAACCAATAAACATTGCATTACCAAAATGTTAACAAAAACACAATAAACATTACATTACAAAAATATTAACAAAAAACTCAAGAAACATCACATTAATATAATTAACACTTATCATATCCTAAATGGTTCTTTATAAAATTCATTAAATCATTTGTGAGTACTCGCCAGCTGCTCTAGTTGTTGCGTTCTACCCGTGGCCTCCACAAACAAATGACATCTACGGTTCTCTTTATCGATGGTCATTAGACAAACAAACAAATCCTCATCATCAGAAATAGTTAATTGTTCCTCACATCCAACCAACAATAGAATGTCGTTCAATTCCAGTTCAACCTTACTTTCATCCAACACAAGCATCTTATACACCTTTCTTCTATCATTGACAAAGTTATATCCTCCACTGAAATATTTTTCAACATTATACTGTATATGCGACCTTGGAATCAAAAATATATACTCATGTGCTTGCTCATTGTATCCGTCCAAAACAATGCAAAAAAACTCACTAAATTATCCATAGTTGTTGAGCTAATGGGCTTATGTCTAAAAGATTCTGAAGTTGGGCCTGTGGACACATTCATCTCTGGCCCATGAAGCTAAAGTTATTAGAAGCTTCAAGCATCTCTTTCTCCTTTATCTGAAAGAAGAGGATCAGAGGAGAGAAGAGTGAGAGCGAAGGTTGTTACGATCTCATCCTAGTGAGAGTCTTCTTCTTCTTTTAATCTTGTATCAAACTTCTCTTTGTTCTTGAGCTGAGAGAGGCTGAGTGAGAGAGATTAGAGAGTGTAGAGAGAGAGAGAGAGACACACTTGTAACGAAGGTTCTTTGACGCGGTGGTGCTAGTGGATTTTCTGGGGAACAGTCCCGGCATGAGTAGGCTGCTACCAATATGGTAGTGGAGGCCGAACATGTAAAACTTGCATGTGTCTTTGCCTTACGTTCTTTCTCTCGTTAGATCTTGGATTCATCACAAGAGAATTGGTTCGTGTCTAGTTAAATAATCGATCTTGCTAAATCTTGAAGAATTATAAGATTCAACAACAATTGGTATCAGAGCCTACAAGAAAGGACAAGGAGAAAAAGATTTCAACGATGTCATCAGCTAGAATCGAGGTGGAGAAATTTGATGGATTGGGCGATTATCTACTCTGGAAGGAGAAGATGATCGCGTGCATGGACATTCTGGGAGTTTCAGATGCATTGGTCAAGGGTGAGGAAGAGTCTACCTCAGGAGATACAAAGGCCAAGGTCGTGGACAAATCTGTTAATGAGATGCAGAAGAAAGCAAGGAGCACGATCGTGCTCAATGTCGCGAATCAGGTATTGCGAAAGATTATCAAGCAAAGAACGACAACTGAAATGTTTGTTGTTTTGGATAAACTTTACATGTCTAATACCTTGACCAATAGGTTGTATCTGAAAGAGAAGCTTCACGAATTTAGAATCAATGAAGGGAGTCTTGTAGACAAAGGTATAGATGAATTTCTAAAGATAGTAGCAGATCTAGAGAATGTTGGCTGTGAAATTGCAGAAGAGGATCAGGCTGTGATGTTGTTAATGAAGCTTCCTCATGTATTTGATGGAATGAAAGATAGTTTAAGATACAGTAAAACAAGCTTGACTCTGGATGATGTTCTCTCTGCGATTCAGTCAAAGAAAATAGAATCTGGTCTGGAGTTAAAATCATCTAAAAATGTTGGAGAAGCCTTGTTTGTTAAAGATAAAACAGGGGGAAAAGGGAAAAATAAGCGGAAGAATCAGTCAAGTGACAAGGGAGCTAAGCCTAAGAACAAGGTGAAGACAAAGAAGTCTTGCTGGTTGTGTGGAGAAAAGGGTCATTTCAAGATGCAATGTTCTACCAGAGGCAATGAGAGCAAAAGGGAAAACCAAAAGCATGGTGAAACTACTTTGGTAAATGAAAGAGAGGTCAATGTTGATGTCTTGTTAACAGAAGAGGCTCTTAGTGTTTCTAGCGAGGGGATACAATCTAGCTGGATCATAGATACATGATGTTCCTACCACATGACCTGGAGGAAGGATAGACTTATCAGTCTTGATGAGTCTGTAAAACGCACAGTTCGCATGGCTAATGATACCTTGGCTGAAGTGAGAGGAATTTAGTGTTACCAAGCAATGCAAAAATTATTACGTTTTAACTCAATTCAACCCATTTTGAGCCAAAAAGTGATTACTATTCAGTTTGATTTCTTCAAATCCAATATGTTCAAAATACCACAAAAGATCCTCCTGATATATTAAAAGAGAAGTCTATTTAGTGATTTTGTTCACATGTCACTCATACATTAATTCTAGAATTAATCGTTATAATTTGATTGGTTGTTGAGATTAAATTTTTTTTTTCTTTTTGAATTATTTTAATCGATGCATTTAAGACTACTAAATCATGATCAATTTAATTTCTATAGCCAACATCCTTCTTACAATTCAAAATTAGAAATAGTAAATTTATACATGTTTAGTACTGACAATTTTGTTTTATTATAATAAAATTTAGTATATGTTTTCAATATATATTAAATGTCATATATATTTTTTTTAGGGTTTAGGGTACGAATTCTAAAATATTTAAATTTTTAATATATATATATATTTAAAAAATTTCCATAACGTATGTACATAATTTTTAATTTAAATTGTATTTTTATTAATTTTCCATAACATATGTACATAAGTATGAAAATTCGAATATTGTTATTTATAATATTTAAATTTTTGCCATTAAACTAATAAAATGTAACATAATTTTGAATATGATAATTTTTCTAAATATGGTATAAAATTTAGTACAAATCAAATCATAGAAACGTTATTATATCAATTAGATGCTATATTGAATGATGAATAATTTATAGAAAATGAATAAGATTTGTAATCAATTCTAAATATATGTTTTATTCTTCTATCATATACAAAGGAAAGTAATTAATAAAGTGTCTTGAACACCAAGTTTCTAAATTCATATATATATTCGTATTCTCATTCATCTAAGACACAAACATGAGGTGATTTCCTAAACTAATTTTTTCCTCATAACTTCTCTTTTGTTTATGTTAGATGGTTATTTTCTATTCAAGTTTCTACCTCTTTTGTTAGGATGCAACAACAAGAAAGTCAACAAGAAAGTCAACCGTGGAGGTACTCTCTACATTAAATTTGATAATCATAATACGTTTTGCATACCTTTCTACATTATGGCTTACGGCTAAACATATGAATGTAATAAAATACATTTTTAAAAATAGTTGTGAGAATCGATTTTTTCAAAAGTTTCTTTAATACGAACAATATATTATCGAATAATAAAAATATTCGTGATATTAGCATGCACGTTTGTTATTCAAGATATTTTGTCACCTGATTTTTATCCTCTTGAGAATCAAGAAACCTAATATTGTGGTTGACTTTTCTTATAAGAGGTATTCTAGCAGGTTTTCGTTGTTTGGCTTATCGTCTCTCTAGGTTAAGATACGACCATCTTATTTTTGTTTAAGAGAGAACTTATACTTAGACGATGAAGATATATGATGGGTTTTGTCTAGGTTCTTTCTGGTCAAGCTTAATATTGAGTTCTTTGCTCAAAATTTTGCGTTTTTAACACAACCATTCCTTATGTGAAAAAAAGAAGTTGTCTGAATCTCATTCAAAGCATAAACAATGACATTAAGAATTTAACACACGTCTGGTTTCCATGTTCTCCTACATTATTAGGTCATATATTTATTTTTCTATGAGGTGAGATTTGGAGAAATTGATTTGAAGCCATGTGAGTCGGCTCTTCTTCCTCGTGTCAGCCAAATTGATTTCGTTGACGAGCGTCACCATTGACAAGAACAGAGAGGCAAGACCCACAATCACTTTTTTTAGTAATTGTTTTTATTTTTGTTGTACTTATTCAAATTTTATTGTTTTTGTCTTAAGATAACAATGTGTTCTTATTAAATTCAAGCTGGAAAAACGACTTTTGTTTTCTAACCCCAAGTTTTTTTTTTCTAGCCATCAACTTCTTTTCCTTTAAAGTTTTGGACTTGGTTTATTTCAAACCAAAATGTTTTTTTTTTGAATTTGATTACTGGTTGTTTAGCATTGATACACAGATTTTTATCGTTGTGAATCGTGATAATGATCTAAAAGTGTTGGTCATTGTCCATATATTTTCTAAAGAAGAATTAGTTAATTTTACAAAATAAACTTGGGATAGTTAATTTTCTAAAAGTGTTGGTCATTATCCATATATTTTCTAGAAAATTTGTCGGAATGAAAATCTGACAATTTTATTCACCGATTAAAGCATTGTGATAATTACTTAACAAATGTGATTTTTAACCATATTTTAATGAGAAAGATTATAACTATTTAACTTTATAAAAATTTCTTATTTTGAGAAATTTTTTTTGCATGTTATATATATACACACACACACACACATATATATATATATATATATACAATTTGTCTACGTAATTGTGCTGATAAATTGGGATCTTGGTAATAAACTTTATAACTTAAATGTTGATGTCTCAGAGATTAAACGTGTATGTTTGATCCTTTCTTTCGTTTGGGTTTACGAAAAGTTATATTCTTCTGTTTTTTAATCGTGGTGAGAATTGTATATGATATCTACTCCTATATATATACGTGCTAAAAATGTCTAGCTGAGTTAATGAACACTAACATACCTGAGCATTTGTGTCCATCTTCATCTTTATGTGTAAAAATTAACACTAAGAATAAATTTTTTATGTGTAAAAATCAATTCTTTATGTTTAAAAATCAACATTAACAATTTTATATCGGTTTTACACCAAATAAGATAATTTTACGTCCAAAAATACGTTAAAGGAATGAAAATAAGTAAGAAACATGAAAATTACCAATTATAAAACACAAAAATGATATAAAATCATCTATATAATTAGTTTGATTTACATTAATACTAATAAATTAATTAAATATAAAAAAATAAAAACACAGTGAACATTCTAATTTATAATCATTTTACACCATAATTTTCTAATCTACAATCAGATTATAAAATATTTACAATCAAAATAATCTTATAGCAATTTTCATAAAATTAAAGATGGGTTGAAATAAAAAAAAAACACTATTTTCTACCAAAAAATTAAATATAAATTTTTTGTCGATGAAAAGCTCTTTAATTGATATGTTTTGTCGTTTTGAAATATTGGTTCCAAAATTAAAAGGTTTGAAAATCAGTTGATTTCCATATAAAAATTGGTACGTTTTTAAATCTTTACAATTTGAAAATATTTAATACATTTCTATTAATTCAAAATATTTATAGAAATGTATATTGATTGTGTATTAAATGATTTTTATAGAAACTGCTAATTAATTTTAAGCTAAACGTTTTTTTAAGTTGGATATATGTGTGTGTTAGTTTTGTAGAAATTATGATATATCTAAAGAATATTTATAGAAATGTATTGATTGTGTATTAAATATTTTTCTAATAAAAAAATAACTAATATTGAGTTATTAAGTTTTTGGAATTGTGTGTATATATATATATATATATATATATGTGTGTGTGTGTGTGTGTGTGTGTGTGTGTGTGTGTTAGTTTTATGAAAATTATGATATATGTAAAAAATATTTATAGAAATGTATATTGATTGTGTATTAAATATTTTTTAATAAAAAAACCAAAATTAACCTTAAAATATCACTGGTAAACATCCAAGATTCATACAGATATAAAAGAAGTTGTCGATGGCTCTCGAAAACTAACATCGATTTAATCCAACAGTTTGTTTAGACTATTGACTCTCAGTCTTTTTTTCTAAATGCTTCAACATCAAATTATTTCCTACGAGATTCTTTATGTATTACTTTTATTCGGCGAAATCGACTCAAAGAGAGTAATTGGATATGAATTTGATTTCTATAGTCTTACCTGAATATTCTTTTTTATTTAATTATTCAGAAGGTATGTACTGTTTATATGATGCCTCTTTAAAATATGATATATGGTAGAACAAGAGGACCAATTATAAAAGAGATGTTGGTCCTATATTTGATATGAAAATAAGGTCTAGATTTGCATCCATAATATGTTAGGATCTATTTTTGTTGTGTATGTTATGACATGAGTTCAAAGCATTATCGTTTTATGTTTGAGGATAAATTGGTACTTGGCAGAACATGCAACCAAGTGAGGTTAGTTTAGAGAAAGCAGGGAAACTCTTGTCTAGCGAAAATGTGACACGAAGTGAAAGATCTAAGAAGGGAATCCAACCATTTAGCCAACAATAGATGAGAAAGGAGATAGAAGTTGCAGAGACGTAGGAACTCAATAGGGCTCAAGGAGATCTTGGTAGAACGATGTAGCAAAACTTTTCTATTGTAAAAGAAACAAAATGATACAAAATTATCTCATTAATCTTTTACAAA
>OVAN01013224.1:2753-13015 GCA_900406275.1 Anastatica hierochuntica
TTAAGTGGACACTCTTAAAGGAGAGAAGACTCCCTAATTATATATAAGATTGTAAACCAACACAATCATCATTTTCACCAAATTTAAATATAGTTTGTTTTCAAATTTAAAATAAATCCATAATTTTTGAAAATAATTATATTACAATATCATTACTTTCTAAATAAAATTTGTTGCAAAAATTAAAAAAAATCATAAAGTGATAAAATTTAGAAAACTCTAAAAAAATTTATTTAAAAATGTTTTACATAAAATATAAAAATTTAAGTTTAGTCATCTGATGTTTTTTAAATACTCCAACGGGTTTTGTTTCACGGTATTTCGGGTATCAAATATTATCCAAATTGGAGCAATACGAGTATATGAGAATACCTAAAAATTCAAAAATCTAAAATATAAGCTCGAACCCGGAATTCGATATAACTGAAAAATGTAAAAGTTTTGAAACTGAACCCGAATCTAAAATTTGAAATAACCGAAAATTCTAAAGTCGATACTCGAAAAATTTAAACATGATCAATAATATATAAAATAATTGCGCGGATCAAACTCTAGTTATTATTTAAATAAATAATATCAACATCTTGGTAATTACTCCCACAAACATTTTATCAAAAGGCCTCCTCAACGAACTCTGTTCTGAGTTCTCAATTCTCAGTCATCGTCCCTTTTGCATCGCGTGGCTGTAAGGTTTAAATCCGATTAATTCAACCTAAACTGACTCTAGTTATCGTTTGTGTTTGACAGAAAATAAGAACACACGCGATTTACGAGTTCCCGGCCTCTAACCGGTACGTCTCGGGTGAGAGCTCTTGCTCACCAACTTTTCACCAACTTTACTAGATGAGAAAGAATACAAACGAATGTTCTAAGAGATCTTTTCTCCGCTTACAGGTAACTTGCAAGAGAAAGAACCCTAAAACCAAACGAGCAACAACGATACAAGCTAAACCCTTTTCGAAAGACCTTATTAAGATTTCTACATCTCCATCTTTATATAGTTTTAGGACATGTTATTTGCAACTAACATAAAGTAATTAAGCTTGTATTAACCCATCTCCTTTGATCCATATCTTTATTTGTAAGCTGGCCCATTAAAGTCCATGAGCAAAAGTTGACAAAAAACTCAATTGGCCCACAAAACTCCACCATGAGTTTTAGTCCAACTTTGAGAATCTTTCAACATAGCTCCTCATTCTCTTCTCGTCAAAGCCAAGATACGATGCTTCCGACGGTACCGTTTGCTTCTCCGGCGAGATATTGATGCTCTCCACCATCTCCATCTCCAAAACTCAGAAGCTTAAGAATCTCATCATCTCCTCTGCAATTTCTTGCCCGAACCCATGAGCTTTGGTTTCACCATTTCATCTCCATGGATGAGCTCCATCGATGGTGATTCTTCCACAACTCAACCGTCACCTCCACTTAGCACCACAGGTAGATCCGAAACCCATCTCAACTCTCTGCAAATTTCAGATTTTAGGAAAGCCCTAAAACTTCAAGCTTTGATTTCAGCTTTGCATGCTTCCTCCGATGGCTTTTCCGATCTCGTCGGACCTCCATAGCTTAGGGAGCTTCCAATTTTCAGCTCCACTTCCCCTATACGTTTCAATTTTTAAACCTGAAGCTTTGCTTTCTTCTCGTCGGATCACATGGTGGAGCTCCACCATGACCGACGACTTCTCCGACGATTCACGTCACACCTCTGCTAAGCATCTCAGGTATATCGAGCTTCCCCTCTCATCTCTTTGGTAGTGATGAATTTTGAGTCAATTACCTTCTGAATCTTTAGACAGACCAAACAAACTCACTGTTTGATGTCTGAAATACTTTCAGATGTCTAAGACAACTCCACCATTCTGATCTTACTCCTTGAAGATCACATGTACTTCTTCTTGTCACATTCTCACAATCTTATTTAGTTTCTAGATTATGTGTGTTCTCAAGAGAACCTCAACTTCACCTTTCAGTTTCGTTGCTTCTGGCCAGGAACCAACTTCCAAAACGTTCAGTGAATTCAGGTAGTTCTCTTTATTGAATTCTTAGAAGCAATCACCTTTTAAACCCCTTGCTCTCGACTTATAACTTCTGTTTCAAGAACCCAATGTGAAGAAAAAGACTTGTCTTCTTCTTGAAACCCTTTTTAACAGCTACTCCTCCTGAAACCAAAACCAATTCACTATGATTCCATATTATATATCTACAGGTAACTCACTGATCCCTTAACTGATTTGATCTTTCTTTATTGACATGAGAACCAATTCTCAGAAACTAACTTGTCTTTGTGTTCCTCTTTCCTGCGAGAGCAATTGCCAATAAACGGAGTTACCTGTAGCTGTATCCTCCCTCAGACGATATCCAGAATCCCACAGCAGGTTTCAAACTTTGGCCCAGGTAATGCTTTAGTAAGAAAATCTGTTGGGTTTAGGCTAGTGTGTATTTTAGATAGAACCACATCACCTTTAGCCACTATATCTCTGATAAAATGAAACTTTCTGTCAATGTGTTTAGTTCTTTCATGATGCACATAATTTTTTTGCTAAGGCCAGAGCACTCTGTGAATCACAATTAACTACAACACTTTTCTCCTCAAATCCCAATTCAGAACATAATCCCTTTAACCAAATGGCCTCTTTCACAGCTTCGGTAAGAGCCATGTACTCTGCTTCGGTTGTTGAAAGAGCCACAACAGATTGGAGACTTGATTTCCAACATACCGTATTTCCCCAAACCTTAAACACGTAACCCGTAACTGACCTTCTCCGGTCTAGATATGTTGTGAAATCAGAATCGCTGAAACCTTCAATGCTGAATTTTGAGTACTTCCTGAATGTTAAATTGGTTTTCAAAGCACCTTTTAGATACCTTAGCACCCATTTCACAGTAGACCAATGTTTCCTTCCTGGTCCTGACATGAATCTGCTAATTAAACCTACCGCATAAGCTAAATCAGGTATAGAGCCTACCATGGCGTACATAAGGCTGCCAACAGCGCTAACATAAGGGATGTTTTCCATGTGTTTAGCTTCTGATGCCTTTTCTTCTGTAGTTAAACTCCTTAATTTGAAATGAGATGCAATTGGAGTTACCACTCCTCTAGCTTCTGACATTTCAAAAGTCTTCAACACCTTTTCCAAGTAACTTTCTTGTGAAAGAACTAAAACACCGTTAGCTCTATCTCTTACAATGTCCATTCCCAATATCCTTGAAGCTTTTCCCAAATCTTTCATCTCAAATTCTCGGCTTAAGCTTTCCTTAAGCTTTCTGATTTCTGTTAAATTTCCTGAGGAAATTAGCATGTCGTCAACGTATAACAGCAAATAGATGGCTTGATCAGTCTGAATATGTTTCATGTAAACACATGGATCATAACTGCTTCTCTGAAATTTCTGGTTTTTCATGAAACTATCAAACCTCAAATTCCATTGACGCGGTGATTGTTTCAAGCCATATAGAGACTTCCTTAACAACCAAACCTTGTTCTCATCTCCTTTCCGAATAAAACCTTCTGGTTGTTCCATTAAAATACTCTCTTCCAAGTCTCCGTGGAGAAACGCAGTCTTAACGTCAAGCTGCTCGAGCTCGTAATCCAAGTTAGTCACCACAGACAACATTAAACGAATTGAAACATGCTTAACGACCGGTGAAAACACCTCGTTATAGTCAATACCTTCTATTTGCGAAAAGCCTTTAGCGACTAATCTCGCTTTGTATCTCTGCTTTTCAACTCCCGGTATCCCTGATTTCAATTTAAATATCCATTTGCACCCAACCAGTTTCTGGTTTTCTGGTTTCTCAATCAAGTCAAATGTATGGCTTTTAATCAAAGAGTCCATCTCTTCCTTAGTTGCATTATCCCAATATCTCCACTTCTTAGATTTCATTGCTTCTTGATAGCTTTGCTCATCAATATCTATTTCCGCAGCGGCTGACAGAGCATATGCGACGAAGTCACCATCTTCGAACCTTGATGGTAGTCTGATGTTCCTTCTCTGTCTGTCTCTAGCAAGCACGTAACCATCTAATGATGGTTCGGTTTCGGATTCTACATCATCATCCGTACCAGCCTCTTCTAAGCTGTCTGATTCGTCTGAAGAAGATGATTCAATACCATGACCTGATGTTTCTCCACCTTCTACACTAGGAGTAGGACCTTGAATTAAATTTTCATTAAAAGTCACTTTCTTTGACTTTTCCTTCTTCACATCACGTTCTGTCTTTGTCGGAAACGCAACGGTATCCTTGTAAAGCTCCTCTTCATGGAAAACGACGTTTCTGCTCGTTTTACATTTTCCTTCTTCTGGTAACCAGATTCGGTATCCTTTAACACCAAATGGATACCCAACAAACACACCTTTAATTGCTCGTGGCTGTGTTTTATCTTGAACTGTATGAACAAACGCAGAACATCCGAACCTCTTTAAATGCAACAACTCTGGTTTAGAACCAGTCCACATTTCCTCTGGCAGTTTGAATTTTAGAGCTGAGTTAGGAGATCTATTGATCAAATACACAGCTGTTGAAGCAGCTTCAGCCCAAAATTCATTTCCTAAACCAGTTTCTGCAAGCATACATCTTACTTTGTCCATAATCGTTTGTTCATCCTTTCGGATACACCGTTTTGTTGCGGTGTATAAGTACACGTCCTGTGCCTTTTAATTCTAGATTCTCTGCACAACTTATCAAGCTGTGAGTTACAGAATTCGAGCCCGTTGTCAGTTCGTAAACACTTAATCCTCTTCCCTGATTGGTTCTCAACTGCTTCTTTCCAATCTTTAAACTTCTGAAACGCTTCGTCTTTAGATTTCAGAAAATACACCCACACTTTCCTGGAGTAATCATCTATGAAGCTGATAAAATATTTACAACCACCGAGACTCTCTGGTGTGGAAGGAGATCCCCACAAATCAGAATGTATGTAGTCTAATATGCCTTTGGTGGTATGCTTGGCTGTTGGGAAACTTTGCTTGTGAGATTTTCCAAGTACGCAACTCTCACAAAATTCTAACTTTTCAACTTCTTTCTTTGGCAAGTACCCTTCTTTGACTAACACATCTAGATTCTTCAAGCTCATATGGCCTAAACGTGAATGTCATATTTTAGTCATATCAATATCCGCCTTCGACACGTTAGGCTCCCCTTTAATAACAGTACTTTGCAGATAGTATAATCCCTGATTATACTTCCCTGATATAACTTCCTTCTCATCCTTGTAAAATCGAATAATGAAATCCTCTCCTACATATCTGCAACCTGCCTTCTCAAGCATACCGTAGGAAATCAGATTTTTACTCATATCTGGCATGTATCTAACCTCTGTTAACACAACAATAGATCCATTTGGGTTTTGAATTTGAATCTTCCCTATTCCCTTGACTTCGCAGTAAGTGTCATTTGCCATCATAACCTTACCTCCATTGAATTCTTTAAGCTCAATCAAAGCTTCTTTGTCTGGTGTCATGTGAAATGAACAACCGGAATCCAAGACCCATTCTCCAGTCCTGTTTTGAGTGCTCACTGTTAACACTAGAGGCTGAATTGGCTCAGTTGCAATGTTCACCGAATCTGAATTTTTCTTTCCAATCCTCTCGGGACATTCTCTTTTCCAATGCCCTTCTTTGCCACAGTTAAAACAACCTCCCTTGCCTATTTTATTGAACTTTGGTCTGGATTTTGACCTACCCTTACTCTTTGACCTTCCTTTGGATTTTCCTTTGTCAAATTTGTTCTCATTCCTACCTCTGGACTCGACGTACAGCCCCGCTACGTTTGATCTGGACCTGTTCAATAGCCCTTTCTCCTTCAACTCCACCTCTTTTGCATAAGCTTTGCTTGTAACATCAATCACAGTCAATGAGTCTTGGCCACTTCCGTACTTAAGCGTGTGCACAAGAGGTTCAAACTGTGGTGGCAAACTTGTCAACAATTGGATAGCTTGATCCTCATCGCTTATTTTGATGTTAAGACTAGCCAAGTCATCCACCAGCTTGAGAAACACATCCAAATTTTCTTCAATGCTCTTTTGTTCTTCCATTTTGAAGCTAGCAAATTTCTGCTTCAAGTAGATACGATTAGGAAGAGCTTTAGTCTGATAGTCTCTCTCTAAAGCCTTCCAAATACCCATAGTTGTCTTCTCTTTCATTACTTTCCTTAGAATTGGATCACTGAGACTCATACTTATAAGGTTCTTGATCCTTTTCTCCTTTTCAGCCTTGTTAGGATCAATTTTTGGTTGTGTTCCATCTTCACGCTTCCCTGTATCTGACTGCATACAAGCGTCCTCGGATAACACAGATTCCAAACCTTGGATCTCCAATTGACATAACATCTTATGCTTCCATAGACCGAAATCACCTTTGCCATGAAATTTTTCAATTTCAAATCTGCCTTGTGTTGCTTCCATGTTTAACTGTTTACTTTTCCTTTTGTAACAGGTACCCAACGGGATCAACAACGACCAGCAGGCGTAACCGTAACCGAAGACGACGTTACCAAACTGATTTTCACACTAAACCTGAAGATGAGTGAGTACTCTCCACACCTTCTCTGCTATGTTGTTTGCTTGTTCTTTCTCACACCTACAATCAAACCTGGATTGCTCTGATACCACTTGTAAGGTTTAAATCCGATTAATTCAACCTAAACTGACTCTAGTTATCGTTTGTGTTTGACAGAAAATAAGAACACACGCGATTTACGAGTTCCCGGCCTCTAACCGGTACGTCTCGGGTGAGAGCTCTTGCTCACCAACTTTACTAGATGAGAAATAATACAAACGAATGCTCTAAGAGATCTTTTCTCCGCTTACAGGTAACTTGCAAGAGAAAGAACCTAAAGCCAAACGAGCAACAACGATACAAGCTAAACCCTTTTCGAAAGACTTTATTAAGATTTCTACATTTCCATCTTTATATAGTTTTAGGACATGTTATTTGCAACTAACATAATCCTAAGTAATTAAGCTTGTATTAGCCCATCTTCTTTGATCCATATTTTTATTTGTAAGCTGGCCCATTAAAGTCCATGAGCAAAAGTTGACAGAAAATCTCAATTGGCCCACAGTGGCTAACAACAGATATTAAAAGGAAGGAACTGAACATACATGCCCTTACCGAGCTCACAATCGACAAAACTCAAGATTGGTCTGAAAAGCCAACTGCTGTTGAACAATTTTGCAAGACGTTCAGATAAAGACAAGAAAGAACGTTTACAAATCATGAGTGGATAGCTATGGCATAGTGAAAAAAGAGCTTGAGAAAGTTAGAGAGTTTTGAGAAATAACTCTTCTTGAAACATTATGAATATGGTGTCCTACACCCGATTGCTTCTTCTAAGAAGCAACCTTATTTGTTAGATGAACATTTTGAAGGTGTAACAGATGACGAGAAGGGCGATTTTGAGGCATCACAAACTTCGGATGACGAAGGCCAACCAAGAAACCGAAAACTCCAAAGTTAATGTCTTTTGGTACATTTCAGTATTTAGACATCATCGAAATATGTTTCTGCTCTTTCTTGATGTGGAAGAGTTGGTTCCAGGTTGTTCGAAGTGAAAGACGAGCGGCACGCATAGGCTTTTCGCAATCGCAGATTACTTGCTAAAGGGGACAGTCTTCCAATGGGTGAGCGTGTTATCGGCGTGGTAATTTCGGAGCCTCAAAAGATGTTGAATTCGGTCCTTTCGGTTCCCGAGAAATTTCTTTCAGCTCGAGAAGCTCACAAAAATACAAAGAAGATAGAGAGATGAGGATGACGACATGCAAAGAAACAAGAGGAGAGGAGTTCCTGGGGAGAGGTGGTGGTTTCCGCGGAGGAGGTGGTGAACGTGGTGGCGGTCGATGATGCATGTCATGGGATTAGCACATACAATTTTGGATATTTTTAGACCTTGTTCTTAAACTGTATTAGCAAATTCAGCTTACTTGTGGCTTTGGGTAATGATATTACCTAAAGTTCTTTAACTGAACTAAAGTAACAAGGCTACAATTTATATTTACAAAAATGAGATGTTTTGTCAACAAATAAATAAAATGCTTAAAGCTTCTTCTTCCACATGATTTCCTCAAGCCTCCAAACAATTTCTTCAGGTCGAGTCATTTCAATATGTGAATGCTAGACTTTGTTATAGTCTTTAAGAGAAGACACTATCGCATGGCAGGGGGTAGGTCTTTGAACCTCTTTAGTAAATTATGCTTATGCTTTTATTTTCTCTACTCTATCCAAGACTCATGTTGAAGGCCTCCTTAGCCATGATTATCTCAATGTTTATAAAATTAAATTTTGTAAAAAAATAATTTGAGACGGCTTATTTTGAGTCTTTTGATGTTTTCTCCGGTATATAATTTCGTTATTTTGCTAAATATAATTGTACATTAAAAATTCTTACACGCAATTAAAACAACAAAAATTTTATATTATTAACTCATTTATTTAACCCTTTATCTTTTATATAATTTTCAAAACTAATTGTTAATAAAAAAATTACCGTTAATAAAATTGAACATTTTAGTTTTTTTTTTTCTGTCGAAAGTTTTTGCGACTTCTGTTGTTATTATTTTGTTGGTTGGCTTTCATATTAATTTATTACAAGATATAAACTAAAGTTTAAATCTAAATAATTTTTAAAAAATAGAAAATTTAAAAAATATTGTAGGGGGCAATATATCCGAAACCAGAAAACCAAATTGAACCCGATCAGAATAGATGAAACCGAATCCAAAATGAAACGATAAAGCCTGAATTTGGTCGTGCTCTTATCAGGTTCGGTCTCGAGTTCCACCCCTACAATCCCACTATAGTATTTTTTATATTTCGGTTAGGGTTCGGAAATTTTAGATCCGAGGTCGGATAGGTTCGAGTCGGATATTCGAGTTTGGGTACTTTCGTGTTTTTGGGTATTTCAGGTTTTTTTGAGAATTTTAGATTTTTTGGATAATTTGGGGTTTATCCGGATATTTCGGGTTTTCTGAGTATTTATTTTTTTTATTTTTTCGGATTTTTCGGATTATTTCAATTTTTTTTGATAATTTTGGATCAATTTGGATAGTTTTTTGGATACTAATTCGGGTACTTGGGTATTTCCGGATACTTAAAGGGGTTTTGGGTTCTAATCCGAGTTAAAACTTTTCGGGTATTTTCAAATACTTAATGGGATTTTTGGTTCTAATCCGAGTTAAGACTTTTCAGATATTTTCGAATTCAGATTCGGGGTATTATCTGATACTCGAACTACTCAAGGCTTAGAACTTATTCGAGCATTTTTTAGTTCGGATTCAGGTACTTTGGGTTGGGTTTCGGGTAAAATGTCCAACCCTACAAACAAGTTAGATACTTGAATGTGTCCAATATGTCTATGCATACAGAAATAGTATATTATCTGAACCGAACCATACCCGGATGGATACCTGAAATGCTTCACAACTAAATATCTGAATTACAATTATAAGTTTGATTAAATTAGTTACTTTAGTGCATTTTCAGATATTTTGAGTATTTTATATTTTTAGATATATTTAAAGGGAAATTAACAAAAGTAACCTAAAACATTTAAATAAAAAGGAAGGTAACCTCAAACAGTCTTTTATTGCAAAACTAACTCAAGGGGGTAGGGAAAATACAATTTACCCCTTTATGACCAAACAAAAAAGCAGATGTGACAATTACCCTTCTAATCCCGAGAAGTCTGAACGGAGGCTACAGACTTCTTATGCAGACTTCAATTGAAGTATGCATATTTAATTAAATCGTGTTTTTAAATATAAAAAATCAGGAAAATTAGTTTGACTAAAAATACTTATGAATAAAATAAACATGATCATTTACGACATATATAAATTAAAATTTCATAAAATCCAATCAAATTAAACTTAGTAGGATAATTTAAGTAAGAAACAACATTTTCAGACTNATGAAAAAATATTAAATATTGTATTTAAATTAAAAAAATCTAGAAAAGTAATTTGATAAAAAATGTGTATGCATTAACTAAATATAATCAGTTGCTACGTATATAAATTAAAATTTCATAAAAATAATTTGAATTAACCCTAGTAATATAAATGAGGTTAAAAACAACACATGCACTAGTTAAACTTTAGGATTTAAGATTTGGGGAAGACAAATGTGCATTGTTTGTGATTGAGAGATTGGAGCGATTGATTGTGCAAGAAGTGAACAATACTAAATCGAACTCAAACCCATAAGCAATCGAAGGGGCAAAAATCTCAAATGCTCTTAAATGTTGAAAGAGAGTCTACCATACTC
>OVAN01013225.1:0-13015 GCA_900406275.1 Anastatica hierochuntica
CTGCTAAATATTTTTTTGTTATCAAAGAAATATGCAGACTTCCGGAGAAGTATACTTTAATATTTTTCAGCTTAAAAACGAACCTCTGCGTTGACTAGCAGACTTCTAGAGAAGTCTTCTAAGGCTGCTGACTTCTATAGAAGTCTACAGAACGCAGATCTGAAAATTTAACAAAAATGAAGTTTTANAGCTTGTTTCCGCCTCTCCAAGTGCCCAGAGCTTAAAATCGAGATGTTTGTGTCCTTATCTATGCTCAAGTCGCCGGAAAAGCGAGATCCCAAAACTTAAAATTTTTTAAAACGAAAATTTGAGAGTTTTTGGTATCAAAATGAGAGAACATAAGAGATAATGAGGTTTTGCAACAAATATTGAGCAAAAATGTGAAGATATTAGCCTTAAATGTAGCATTTAGAGCTTGAGTTTGGTTGTTAATGGTGGTTGGCAAAAATTGATGATGATGGCATTTTGGTAAATATTTGGAGAAGATAAGGGTGTGTTTGTATTTTTAAAATTATGTTTTTAATTAAATAATTTGTAAATAATGGCATTTGTGGTAAATATGAGTTTTGGAGAAGAGTAGAATATGGTATTTTGAAAAATGAGGAGAGAGAATGTTAGATTTGCAATTGACCAACAATTTTAGGTTATTTGTGAAATCACCCCTTAATATTAATTTAAAATATTTATTAATAAAAATTTAATTTTAATGTTAATCAAAATTATTTATTAATTAATTATGTGAGTTTAATATTAATTAAAAAGAACTATTAATTAACTTTAGAGTTTAATATTAATTATAATGATTTATTAATTAAATTTTGAGTATAATATTAATTAAAATGAGATTTCAAAAAAAAATTAAAGTTTGATATTAACTAAAATTTTTAATTAATATACTTTAAAATCTTTCCAACATACATTTTTTAAATCAATTATGAAGTCTTATCTAAACCACCTAAATTTACTATTTCCAAAACCTAAATATCCTAAAACTAATAATTACTAACTTATATCTACCAAATAATTTAAACAACTTACATTGATTAATGTCCAAGGGTTTGGAATGGAGAGAGAGAGAGGGTTTAGAGAGAGAGAGGATTTAGAGAGAGAGAGAGAGAGGTTTTTTAGAGAGAGAGAAGTTAGAGCGAATGAGGAAGAAAGAAGAGAATTGCCACATATATATAGGATTTTGCTTCCTCGCAAAATCCTCGCAAGTCAGTCGCACAATTTAGGGTTCCCTCTTTTTTTTCGTTCAGCGTCCAAAATTGCGAGGAATTTGCGAGGATTCCTCGCAAAATTTGGGAAATTTTCGAGGAACCGCCAATAATTTATGATGAATCGCCCAAAATTTGCGACGAATTTGCAAGGCTTCCTCGCAAATTTAAAAAAAAAAAATCATTTTTAAATGGTTTAAGGTTTAGAGTTTCATAGTTTTTGGAAGTGTGATAATGTGAATAACTATTACGCTAATCATTGAAGATCTTAAATTCAAATAATCGATAATATCATCACATGTTTAAAGAAATGACAAAGGTTTGTACAAATTTTTTAGAAAGTTAAAGTCAATAGGCACTTTATAAGGCAAACTATCATATTCGTATAACTTCGCCAACGCATAAGTTTTTATTTTATGCATTTCTTGTTGTTATGTGACTTTGAAAGAATATTTTAGCTAACAGCGTGATTTCTATTAGTTTTTATGATTTAGGGTTTAGGGTTTAGAGTAAGACTTGCGAGAAATTTGCGAGGATTCCTCACAAATTCCTCGTAAAATTGCGACGAGATTGCGAGGAATCCTCGCAATTTCCTCGCAAATCTTGGTTAAACTTTAAATTTCTCCTTCTCTTATAAGAGTCCAAGTTACTTATAGTTTTTGGATGCAACTTTTTCTTTAATTATTCATCGTATAAATCATTATCATCTTTCTACACCATGATTTAATTTAAAGTACTTAAAAATATAATTATAAAATTGATTTGAAGATAAACAAAGACATAAAATTTTTTTGAGAAAAACAACACATGAAATTGTCGTTAACTTTGTTAACATTAATATAAATATCAATCATCAGAGGCATCAAAAACATAAACAGAATTTTTTTCATCGTCATCCGACTCTTCTTCCTCATCTTCGTCTTCGTCGTCGTCGGATTCAACAATAGTGTCCTCGTTGTCGTTTGACTGTACATCCTCTAGATCTCAACATGATGGGTCAACATGTATGACATCTTCGGTTGATTCAATTGGATTAGCCATCTCTTCTCCTGCTCTATCTTCATGTATCACAATGTCGTGTTCAGCTCTGATTATAGGACCCTTTGGACTCACATGGATCACAGAAAGTCATTGCTCCCGTCGTTCTCTTATTCATGGATATGAGACGAATGTCACTTGCTCTGCTTGTGAAGTGAGAACAAACGGTTTGAATTTTTTGTATCGTCTGTATGCATTTACGTCTTTAACCCCCAAATTGTCCACTCGAACTCCTCGGTTGACATTTGGGTCATACCAATCGCACCTGAACAACACACATCGCAAATTCACCATTCTAGGGTAACTAACTTGTACAATCTTATTAATCACACCGTAGAAGACCGATTCCCCCGTACATAAATGTCGTAATTTGCAGATGACCTTCGGGAACCGTGTTGATAGGTTTGAAATGTATACCTGCGGGTGAAGTACATCAGTGCAGTGATTATTTGTGCAATTGGACCTTGTACGAGTTCGTGGAACCAAAGGGGGAAAGGAACATCACTATATCCATTGTTGACCTGAAATGAGTGACATGTACGTACGTTGGACGTGTTTACAAATCAATTTCATAAAAATTGAAATGTTGTATACACTTACATAGAATTGTAGTCACTTTGCGAAATCTCTTTCTTTGTATTTCTCGTACTCCTTTTTCGACAAATTAGGATAAGACTCCCTAATTTTTGAATCAAATAAGCTGCAATAATTAAATTTTTTAGTATATTTAAGCAATTTACTTTTTATTATCAAATTTAAATAATGACATGTGTACCTCTCGAGCGGTTGCACGAACTCACACTTTCGTATAATATAAGTATGTGTATTGTGATTATATGCAAAATCTTCCCACCATTCCTCCTTCAACTTCCCCGCAAGTCATCCAATTTGGCAGAAGAAGTCAGACACATCCGAAACGTTGTACGTAGGCGCCACGCCGCCATCGTCGTATCGTCGGGGTCTGTTTTTCTTTGTTTGAACCGTTGGGCTGAAGTAATACTGAGAAAGTGAGAAATTTCCTCAGTTAAGCTTCCAACGAAAATCGAGCTCTTGATTCTAGCTAGGTTTTTCGCTTTTCCTTTCAAGTATTTCATAAATCGCTCAAAAGGGTACATCCATCTGAAATGTACCGGACCGACTAGAGACGCTTCGTGCGGGAGCTAGATAGCTCAGGTTTTCACCCGAGATAACACTGCAAGCGCACAGATGTATGTTGTAGTGGTTCCGGATCGAATCCACAGAGACCAAAGGTAGCACGAAGATGTATCAGATCACACAGCGGGCTAAGGCTAAAAAGATATCTTGTAGAATGATGCAAAAATCGAAAATAAGAAAGCAAAGAAAAGCAGGCAGCAAACGACGAGGTTGTAAAACAATCAAGGAAGTATTGGGCATCGGGTGTTCTCAGGGAAAAAATTCATGGTTGATTCAAACTACAAACTAGGGAAGAGGTTAAGAACCGTCTTGAACTCAAATTCTAATGTGGAACTGATCTACTTCCGTACTCACAGCTCCCTATGTATTAGAAATCTCGAGACTAACTTCCGTTGACCATCGATTTCTAATCATGCATTAATAACAGATTTGATAGGTTCACAATTCACTTAAACATCAACTTCTGTTGGCTTAAGAAGAATTGCTCATCTATAATTCTTTCACGAATTTAAACATTTACCTTTCAGCAGTTAAATTACCTAAGTTCAGAAACTCAGTGATCAATTCAGTTTCATGCATTACGAACAATCATAGATGAAGATCCATTAGATTATATCCCTAATCATGCAATTCTATATCAACAACTCATGAATCCTTATGTGAGAATCTCTTAACCCAACGAACAGACTACTCACTCATGGAAATAACAAAAACACAGATCAAATTGTTGAGAGACATGATTGTATTATGCATAAACAAGAGTAAAAAGAGGGTTCCAAAGACTTCTCGATTGAAGAACATAAAAGACTTCTTCTCCCTAGGTTACAAACTCAATCTCTGCTCTCTAAAACTCAGAAAATTTGCATTCTTAAAAGGAAACACGAGCTTAGGTCTTTTTTTTGTAATCTGGTTCGAAATAAGTTTGGTCTGGTTCTTCGTAAAACCGGTCCGCAGACTGGGATAGGGATCGATCGATCCGGGGACAAGGATCGGTCGAGCTGTGTCCAAATTCCTGGGTATTTTACAGCTTTGCACGAACACTTCCTTCGACACTTTAAATCCATCCAAAATGCATTCTTTTCGCACATTCAAGCTCGAATCCTGTAAAAATAACAAAGAACACAAATCCGCGCCAAAACAATCTGAATACATACTAAAAACCTTAGATCTCGTGTGAAAACCGTAGTAAAAACCTACTAAAATACTAACACATCAGAGGTTAATCGGGAGATGCTCCATGGGGGGAAATATTTTTTCCATGTTGCAAAGCAGAACCGGAATATTACTTTCTATATTCGTAATCCCATCCTAAGTCAATGTCCGCGCACATAAATCGCAAAAAATAGTCAAATGCCTTTATATCAAACAATATTTAGAGTAGTTAATTAATTTATATTTTAATGCATATACATTAATTGAATGAAGAATTAAGCTAGATTTATTATCCGTTATTGCTTCGTGTACATGTTGCGGAAGTAACTCGCGTAGAGTAAAAGGTAGGAGTCGTTGCATAAACACATGGCAATCGTGGCTTTTCATGCCAGAAATTTTTTATCCCTACTCAACGCACCTTGAGAAATTTGAGACATACCCATCTGGAAATTTTATGGAAGATTTTTCCCAATCAAACAGTGCTCTCTTCGTTTCGGCTGTTAATCGGAAGGCGGGTACTGATAATTTCTCATCTCTTATAATATGCAACTCGCTCCTTGCACAAATGCCAACCATATCACATCTAGACTTGACATTGTCTTTTGTCTTAGCCTGCACATTGAGAAGCATATGAATGATATTGTAGAAAAAAATTTCTCAATGTGAATCACATCAAGATTGTGTTGAACCAATTGATCTTTCCAATATGGGAGCTCCCAGAAGATGCTCTTTTTATGCTAATTGTGACTTTCCAAATATGAATCAGGCATGTTCGCTTTGATGTGCCAATTTCCCCCACGCTTCATGGTTTCTTGAGCATCGTAATACTCAATTTTCTCCAACACATCATCACCACTCATATACACCGGGGGAGGAAGCTTCACAACTTTGTTCTTCCTGAACAATTTCCTGTTCCTCCTGTAAGGATGGGACATCGGCAGAAATCGACGATGACAATTAAACCAGCAAGGTTTACGTCCATTCTTAAGTTGAAATGCTTCAGATTGATGTGCACAGTAAGCAGAGCCGGTCCGAAGCATAGGCAATAGAACCGATCGCTTGGGACATCACCATTTTAAACAATTATTTTAATGGTGTATGGGGCATTACAAAAAATTTATATAAACAATAAGGGTACAAACTTTTAATTATGCGTAGGGCATTATAAAAATTTTGAAAATGTCGGACCGGTACTGACAGTAAGGACATGATAACCTTCCATGGGTTGTCCACCTAGATAGCATTCTGTATGCAGGAAAGTCGTTGATGGTCCACATAAGTGTCGCACGCATCTTAAAGTTCCTCTGTTGTGATTGGTCAAATGTACGAACACTTGCATTCCACAAGTGCTGCAACTCATGGATCAGAGGTTGTAGAAAAACGTCTAAAGATTTCTTAGGGTGCTTTGGATCGGGCACTAAAATGGTCAAGAACAGAAACTCCCTCTACATGCACATCTCGGGTGGAAGATTGTACGACGTCAAGATGATAGGCCACAAGGAGTAGTTTCTTCTGGACATTCTGAATGGACTGAACCCATTTGTACACAAACCAAGATATACATTTCTACACTCATTAGTGAAATCAGGGTATACCATCTGAAAGTGTTTACATGTTTTCGCGTCTGACAGATGTGTAATCTCTCCCTCCTCAGATGTATGTTGTGCATGCCATCTCATGGCAACCGCTGTCTTTTCTGAAAGATATAGACGCTTGAGCTTATTGGTGATTGGCAAGTACCAAATCCGCTGAAACAATACGCGTGTACGTCCAATTGTAGGTTAATATCTGGGTTCCCCATGAAAGTGACACTCCTGCAACTTTTCATCATCTTTTCAAAATATCATGCAGTTGTCGATGCATACATCAATCATTTCGGATGGTAACCCAAGACTGGAAACCAATTTCTGAATTGCATAATAAGACTCAGCCAAATTATTATCTGCATGCAAATACTCTTTAATTAAATCAACCCATACATCCATTCAATTCTCAGGTAAGTTGTAATCACTTTTAATTGTCATCATCCTAGATGCCAATGATAATTTAGACTGACCTTCGCTACATCCATCGTAGATAGGTTGATTAGCAGCGTGTAACATTTCATAAAAAATTTTAGCATCTACGTTCGATTCCTCATAATATGGAACATCGGCAAATGTAGCATTTTCATCAAATTCATATGATGTTTCCTGAAATGCATCTGTAACCATATCATGAAACATATTTTTTGTTTCATGCTGATGACGACTAGTTCCTCTATTTAGGTTCCCAAGACTAGAGCTACTACCTTCTTCAACATTACAACTTTCTCCATTAGAACCCCGTAGATAATAATTTGGGGTGAACCCTCTATTATATAAATGTTTCTTCACGTTTTCAATTGAGATATACTTATCGTTCCCACATTTTATACAAGGGCAGAAGATTTTACAATGCTCTTGCGCAAGGGAGTTATTTGTCGCCTGATAGATGAACCCGCACAAGCTGTCACGGTACTCTTTCGTAACTTCCCCAGTATCTGGATCTCTATGCATGTACGTCCACCCTCGTAAGGCGAAAATTTTATGCTTTGAACCCAACATTTTTTCGGTTTATCCTTAGTTTTTTTTTGTTTTGAGATGTTGTGAATGAATGAGAGATGGTGAAGTTGTATTTATAGCCATATTTTGCGAGTAATTTGCGAGTAAATAGTTGTTACTCATATGGAAAACGTGCTTACCAAACTATGAGTTATCTTCGCAATTACCTTGCAAATTTACGAGAGATTTGCGAGGAAAATGTGGTCTCTCACTGTTTCCTCGCAAAAATATTCGCAAATTTGCGAGAAAGATTATTTCCTCGCAAAATGGACGCTGATTCGCGAGAAAATTGAGAGTCGTAATTTTGGTCGCATATTTGCGACCGAATTGCGAGGAAACTGTTTTTCGATGCAGATTACTAGCAAATTGGTCGCAAATTGGTCACCAATTTGTGAGGAAAGAATTTCCTCACAATTTTTCCTCGCAAATCTGTTGTTTTCTTGTAGTTGGTTTCCGTAATTGGTAACTTTCTATTTTTGAGAAGCTTCCATTTATGGCAAGTTTCCATACATGAAAAGTTTCCTTTTTCAGCAAGTTACGAATAAGGTCTAACCTGGATTTTCAGGTTCAGGTTTTGAAGGTCAACGACCCGTCCGCTAGTCAACCAATTTCAGGAATTCGACTTAAGGCTAAAGTGAGGAGCTCACCCCGTAGCTTTCTCCTTGTTCGATCTTGTTTAAGAATTTCTACGGTAGAATAGGTTTATCGCGTCTACTTGTTAGTCATGTTTGAGTGTCGAGTCATTCCGACATGTTGTTTGTGAATTGGATTTAGGTCTAAGGTGTCGTAGTGTTTAGGATGTTGATTGAGATTGAAATGGAGGATGAGGTGTGCGTTGCTCGCGAGGCACTCAGAGTAGTATTTATTACCATTTGAACATAGAGAAATCCAGAGTCTCCGCAAGAGATATCCAAGAACGTTTGGGAGCATGGGGGCATATTCTAAGGCATATTGAGATCCCATTATGTGATTTTTGTGGTGCATTAAGTGTCTTGCTTAGTGTTAAAGCTATTGTATCTTAGGAATTGTTAGATCTTGTCGTCGGTGTTGCGTGTTTACCAATTCACCCTCTCGCTGAGTGATTCCCTTGTCACTGACCCCTCTGTTCATGTCCCTCCCCTCTTTTCCCTTTTCAGGTGTGTTTTGGCAGGTTAGTGCTAGAAGTGACGGTTTAAAGTTCAAGTTAATGGTTTTACCAAATGGTTTTGGTTGTACCAGTTGGTTAACCCAGTTTCCTTCGGTACGGGATGTTACAAAAGAAGACATAGTCGGAAACGAAGTCGAAGATTTAATTGAACGTTCAATCAGCTCATAAGCTTGGTTTTATTTCTAAGGGTGAAAAGCACCAGAAAGTGTTGATGTGGGTGATTTAAGGTTATATGACTTTAAACTTCTCATTTTTATTAGTTAGATTATGAAATGTATTCTCCTTTAATCTACTAAAGTATTTATATTAGAGGAAATCTCTTGTCCTAGTGGTCAAAGAATTTTAAAAAGATTTATACTATGATGGAGGTTTGAATAAAAAAAATATACAATTTCTTGTAGATTATAAATGCAAAGCTTACATGAGATTCTAGAGTGTTGCAGATAAAATAACTTTTCGTAGTCTCATATATTGTGAAAAGAGCTTTTTCATCAGAGATATTGTACATGCAGAACCGTTAATCGTGGATTTGAGTTTTACCAAAAAATTACGGCGTGGAATCGTTGTTTGTGAAACGGTTCGTCCTAATCGATGCATATCACTATATAATTTTTGGTTTGATGAGTGTTAGAAAAAAGTGTCTTATATTATATGCCATTAACCGTGACTAAAAAAGAATTATATGCCATTAACATTAATTTCATCACAAAATATATAAACTTTGAACTTCGACCTCGTAGTCATAGGCCACTGTAATAAAGCATTAAACCCCAGAAATTATGGCCCAATTTTGTTCATGTGTCGAGTGGATTCTTCGTTTTAGGTGTATAAAGGGATTTTTATATATCAAAAAAGAATTGTAAGAATCTGCTTATGAGAAAATTAAAAAATTAAAGAAAAAATGAAGCCTTTTCTTTTTCTTTAAGGACACATAAGAAATTAACAACGAACATTGCTGATTAAACAATTACGCCTTAAGGTCATTTTTTATGATTTACATGTTTGGTGGGTGATAAAAATATGGTTTAACGAAAAAGCAATTTGTCACTTTGCGTGGACATAGCCCGTTATGATAATCGATTCAACTAAAGCCTATCAAGCTTTTTTTTTTTTCTTGGTCACGAAAGAAAATTTATTATACTTTACGAACGAATTGAAGCATCTTGAGCACAAAGAGCTCGATGCGCTAAGGAATCTGCCAAAAAAATTGCAGTTCTCGGAACATAAGAAACAGAAAAAGCAGAAAAAGAAGGAATGAGACTTCGGATATCGGAGAGAAGACCAAGAATCTCGATATAATCTTCATGCTTGTTGATCAGATAAACCAACACCTGAGAGTCAGAGTGCAAAAGCACATCATTAATTCCTAACACGATAGCCTGGCTTAGCGCCGTCCAAAGAGCCGAGGCTTCTATTGCAAGACTTGAGGGGACCGCCTCCTTGTAGGATACATAATTCGCTAAGATGGTATCATTCAGAGCACGAAACATCCAATCCATACCACATTGTCGAGTAGAAGGATCCCAAGAGGCATCCACCCATCACCCATACGAGGAAGCTAACAAAAAGGAAGAAGTATCCTCACCCATTGGGACCGGGTTAGAGAGATGTCTGGAGACCTTCAAACTGAGAGTAGCAGCAGACTGCCACTCTCGCGCACCAACGAGGGCACGGTGGATAAGCTCTTCCACAGAACAATATTCCGCATTAAAAATCAACTGATTCCTAGCCTTCCAGATCTGCCAGCATATCCAAGGGTATACATCAACCTTAGCCAACCTAGTAGGAGGCAACGCCTTAGAGGTTCGCATAGATGAAAGGAAGATTGACAGAGTGGGAGACCGTGGAAAGGAAGGCATAGAGAGCGGAGCCAGCGCCCACACTTGCTGGGCAAAATCACATTGGAAGAGGGCGTGATCAACTGTCTCTGAAGATCCGCACCGAGGGCAGGAAGCTTCCTCCAGAACCCCTCGGGAGCATAACGCTTAACGAACCGGTAAAGCACTCCACATAGCCTTCCAAAGGAATGTTTGGATCTTGGGGAGAGTTTTAAGCTTCCAAATATTTTTCAGCCAATTAAACTCTTCAGTCGGCTGTAAGTCTCCTGGGGTAGTAAGAATGGTGTAACCACTCTTACAAGAGTATTGGTCATTCTTATTAAACAACCAGACAAGAGAGTCCCTCGGTGCCGACGAGCCAAGCACCAATTCAAAATCATATGAGAATATTGAGGCAACATCTCATTTATAACCCTCCAGTTCCATGCACCGAACTGTTCAGAAAGGAGAGCGGAGACACGTAAATCTCGTTGTCCCTCGGGCGGAGGACCAATCACAGCCATAGGGGACGATGTAGAGAGCCAACAGTCACCCCATACCCTAACATCAGTACCATCACCGATAAGCCACCCAAGATCTTGCCGTAAGACTTCATGGCCAGCCATGATCCCTCGCCAACCATGGGAAATAGTGGTTGGGGGTAAGCACTCCATGAAGGAGGAAGAATGACAATACTTGCCCAATAAAATGCGAGAAACCTACGAATCTGGATTCTTCAAAAGACGCCAGGAGAGCTTAGCTAGTAGGGCATCATTATACGCCACCACATCTTTAAAACCCAAACCGCCAGCAACTTTCGAAAATGTCAACCTCTCCTAGGAGATCCAAGCCATTTTACTGACATCCCGTTTATCATCCCACCAAAAGCGAGTGAGAGCAGATTGAATATGTTTACACAACGACATTGGCAGCTTGAAGCAAGACATAGTGTAGGTTGAGATCGCTGATAAGACAGACTTTAGCATAACCTTCTTGACCGCTGCAGAGAGGAAACGGGAGGACCAACTATGAGCCTTTTATGTTATTCGATCCATAATAGATGCAAAAATATCCCTTTTCCTTTGACCAAAGTGTTATGGTAAACCCAGATATTCGCCAGTGCCTCCTTCCTTGAGAATACAGAGCCGAGTTTTCACCAACTCCCAGCGTGCATGCAGAGTTTTTGATGCGAAGTTGATTGAGGATTTCGCAAAATTTATAGATTGGCCTGAAGCTAATTCATAATCGGCTATAAGCTTCTTCAAGGCCTCCATACTTGTCTCGTTAGACTGGCAGAAAAACATGGTGTCATCTGCAAATAGGAGGTGATTTATGGGAGGGCTATGACGAGACACTTTGATCCCAGGCAGGGAACCATCTTCTTGAGCCCTGTGGCATAAACCTGAAAGTATTTTCGTACATATAATGAAGAGACACGGCGACAGCGGGTCACCTTGGCGGAGCCCCCAAGTAGGAATCACCTGACCCTGAGGCGACCCGTTGAGCAAGAAAGAATATGAAATTGTCGTAACACACTCCATGATCCAGTTAATCCATATTCGATGGAACCCAAATTTCTCTAGTACCTGGAGTAAAAAAGACCACTCAATGCAGGCATACGCCTTGCTCATATCCGTCGTAACGGCCATAGCCCCCCGTTTTGTAGCTTTCGAGCAACGCAAGCAATGGAGGATCTCATGGGTAATGAGAACATTATCAGAGATAGCCCGACCGGGAACAAAGGCCGACTGATTTTCGGAGATGAGAGACGGCAGAATAACATGCATCCGCTTTGTAAGAATCTTAGCAATGATTTTGTATAAAGTGCTACACAGTGCTATAGGGCGATAGTCTGCCACCTTCCTGGGATGAACTATTTTCGGTATTAGAGTGACGTTTGTAGAATTCAAGTCTGACGGGAAAGAGTCAGTCACAAAGAAATGTGTGACCTCAGCGGTGACATCAGGACCAATCACAGACCAATAAGAGTGGAAGAAACCCGCAGAAAACCCATCAGGGCCTGGAGCTTTATCAGCATTAATAGCTAGCACTACCTCTCGAACCTCATCAACCGAGGGAATAGTCGTTAAGAACGTGGTATCAGCATCCGAAATTCTCGGTAATGTAGTCTATCAAGTTATTACCCATAATTACTATATGTTGAGATTTTTTTGTTAATTTAATTTTTTTTGTTAATTATATGTTGAGATATTTCAAAACAAAACAAAAGCTATACATACTAATACTATATAGTCTTGGCAAAAACATGACCGGCCATGAGAATCACATATTTAATGAAGACCATAATCATAAGAGAAATTAATGAATTAATTTTATAGATATCTTTTTTTTAAAAGTGACCGTTTTCTATAGCTATTTTCTGTAAAATCGAGAGCCGAAAACTCATGTTTGCTTTGCTTGACTTCAGGGTTGTCTGTGAGGAAAAAGATGCTTTCGTATATATATTGGAAATCTTTTAATAAACGACCTAATTTTCTTCAGCAGCCTCTTTTAATAACCAAAATAATCCAAAACATAATTTCCATTTCAAAAACAAACGTTTATAATTAATATTTGTGGTTGAGTTTCCCAAGTTTCACTTGATACAAATCTATATGAAATAAACATATTAGCATAATTTAGACAGCAATAAATATTACGAAAAGACATTAGTTAAAATGTACTATAAATTAGCACAAAAAGACACAAAAGAATCAGACGTGAATGGAAAGCACGTTAGTTTGCCTGGTGGAAGGAGAGACAATAGATTCGCTGCTTCAGGTCTTGTATTAGCTGTCTCTGTACTATTCAGTAACTCTCTTTTTTTTTCAAAAATTGGTTATACTATTGTTGTCCAAAATAAGATATATATATATATATATATATATATATATATATATATATATATAT
>OVAN01013226.1:198-13013 GCA_900406275.1 Anastatica hierochuntica
GACAAACCAACTAGCGGATTAGTTTAGGACGGCCGGCCGAAGGCTAACTCCGCTAGGGATGTACGTTCGGATTTCGGGTCGGGAATTCCTGAATGCGTTTCGAAGTTCTTGATCTGAGGGTTCGGGCGTGCATCAGTAGCATCTCCGGCTTAGTAAAGGGTTAGCTTAATTGGTCGTACATGTTCTTGTTTGATTGTTGTGCGGTTAATTAAGTTGACTTTGACCTAGACCGTATCGGGGGTGTTACAGCCAACCTCTAAGTTAGCTCTGTTTTTCAAAAAATACATAGGAGAAGATCTTACTGTTTATCAGAAAGAGCTAATAGCTCATGAAAATTATAAATAAAATGTATGTTTTATGAAGTCGTAAGTTATGTTGTTATACTATAATGTATGTATGGCATTAAGTAACTAAACAAGCGCTATATTTACAAATTATATAGTCTGTAGTGAAAATTATGGCATTATGTTTTGACACTTCAGATAGAAATATGCGTGACGTAATTAGCTGTCGGGCGGATCTTCTTTTAGGAGGAAAAATTTTTGTATTTGGAGAGAATTTCCGCCAGATTCCTTCTGTCGTTCAAAGTGGAGGTCGTGCGGAGATTGTCGCAGCTGCTTTGAATTTTTTTCATCTTTGGCACCATTGCAAAGTTCTAAGGCTTACTAAGAATATGAGGTTGAATCATGATCTCGACGATCGTTCTCTCAACGAGCTTTGCACTTTTTAAAGTGAATTCTAGAATAGGAGATGGTAAAAAAATGAGATGAGGCGTGCTGATGTTGACATATAAATACCAAAGATATGTTAAATACTGAATGTGAAGATCCAATAAAAACAATTGTTCGAGAGGTTTATGGAAATATTATGACAGAGGCTTTGATCCAATTTATTTTTAAGATCGCGCAATTCTTCATCAGTGAAATGTTATTGTTGATGTCATCAACGATTATATATTGTCATAGATGACAAGTAAACACGATTTTGATACTTTAAGTTATTTCTTCTTTTTTTGCTTATCTAACACATTCTCAATGCTCGTTTTAAGGTGACGAGAGGACTTATCTTAGAGTTGATACTATTGATCACTTCAAATACAAGTGGTAAAGATATCATGTTATATTCGGAAGAATTTCTTAAAAGTATCAAGTTATCGAGGCTGCCAAATCATGTTTTCACGTTGAAAATGAATGCTCCTATTATGTTGTTAAAGAACGTTGAACCTAAGGAAGGTTTTTCCGACGAAACAAGACTTCAGGTTGCGCAATTAGCTCCCCATGTTATTAAAGCTATGTTAAGTCTTGGTGACAGAGTGAGTTAAACAGATTTGCTTCCCTAAAATATTTGTCTCTCCTCCAAATGCGAGATTTCCATNGAGATTTCCATTTAGGATGAGGCATCGACGGTTCCAGATGGCTATTGCATTGACAATGACTATTAACAAGAGTCGGGACATTCACTTAGAAATGTTAGATTGTATTTGCCTTACCTGTATTTTCACACTACCAACTATATGTGGCGCTTCCGAGAGTTTGTTCACGATCTGGCCTAAAGATTTTGATCACTGATGATGAGGGGAAGTCTCAGAAAACAACAAAGTAGTGTATAAAGAGGTTTTTCATAACATTTGATGACCATGTGTGGTAATTGTATTGGTTAGGATAATGTACTAAGTACTTCTCTTCTTCTTTTTATTGTTTATCGTTGGTTTGTTGTTATGGTTTCCATGGAAAATATTTGTTTTATAATTGAGAACGCGTATTGTTTTTGGGAGTTTAGCGAGGTGATATCAACAAGGAGTAGAGATAAAGAATGGACGATATGTTGGCCCGAGTCATTTACGTTTGTTTTTTGGGATTTTCAATGTAAAACAACAAATGTGTGGTCTTTTTTTTTGTCTTTGGACGTTGTTTAGCATTTGGATACAATGGAGGATAGATCGAAAAAACCCATATTAAAATTTTTTTTGACGATGTTGATAAAAATTCATCATGCCCGTGCAAGGCACGGGCGAATCAACTAGTTATATTGAAATAAACCAAAACCAAAGAGAGTTTAAGTTTAAACATTAAAACAAAGGAAAACAAATCAAAGAAGCTCACTTTTGTCCAATATCATATCAGTTGAAAATTTTGAAAGTCGAAAATTTTAACATATCAAATCTAAAATTTATAAAATTTTATTGTCCGCATATTATGCGGGCCAACTAACTAGTATATAACAATACAACTTTTTTAATATATCACTATAATAAAAAAATTTTCAAAAATACCATTATTAATTTTTTTTTGAAAAAATATCAAATTTCCTTTTTTCACAATGACAAATTTCTTTTTAAAATAGCGTAAACATTTCTGAAGCCAATTCCGTGGCTCAGAATGGAGCAAGTCATGTTTCTCCTCTGCCAAATGGGGTCAATCACGACAGTCCCCCTGTTGATACTCCTCTTCTCAATATGATTCATCTTGCCATCATGGCTCTTGAGCCTCCGGTCGTGGATCCTGCTCGGGTTTGGGTGTCACAAACTAACAACCCTGTGAGTTCTGAGTATACACTGACTGATCCTGAAGATGAAGACATGAGTGAGGTAAGGAGAATCGTAAATGCGAGTTTGAAAAAGGTGAGTCTTCGGAGGGTCAGAGAAGAAGGAAGACACTTGAGCCGGGTGAGGGTAGTGGTACGGCTCGTGACGGCGATGAAGGCGCAGTGGGCCCGAATCCACCGACATTTGCATAGACTTGACAGTTCGACATCGCAAGGAGATACGTCAGAAATATCTCTCGGACATCATATGTCTTCTTGAAACCAAACAAAACGATGACTACATCCGAGATCTTTGATGTGATATTTGTTATGAATACTATTTTACAGTACCACCTAGAGATCTTAGTGGCGGTATCGCTTTATTTTGGAAAAAGTTCGTTGTTGTCCCTGTTACTTTTGCTTCCACAAATCTTGTTCATTGTACTGTTAACTTCAATGCAATTATCTTTGATTGTTCTTTTGTGTATAGTCATCTCGAAACTCAAATGCGACATCACTTATGGGAAAAGCTACAACGAGTCTCAACATCTCGAAATGGTCCTTGACTATGTATAGGTGATTTCAATAAAATAAGTAGTAATGACGAAAAGAAAGGTGGATCACAAAGAGCTGAATATACGTTTACAGATTTTAGACGAATGATAGCAATTAGCGACTTCCACAACCTCAAGATTGTAGGGGATCGTTTTACATGGACTAGAAAACGACATAACCATGGCGTTCAGTGTTGCCTTGACAAAGCCATGGGTAACACTGAATGGTCATCTATGTTCCCCTCGACATTACTAGAATTTTTCCCATTTGAGGGATCTGATCACCGACCCTTAGTTACTACGCTATCACACCCAACAATCAACAAAAACAATGTTTCTACTACGATAACAGCTTGTTCACTAATGATTTGTTTAAAACCGAAGTTGTCAAGAGCTGGAACGATACCGGTATTACTCGTTTGCCTCTAGAAACGAAGATCCAAGCAGCTCGTAAAACCATATCTCATTGGAAACATGTTCATAAACCTAATGCGACTAGGAGAATATCATCACTAAAGAAACGTCTGTATAAAGCCTACTCTAGTGGTAGTGCGTCTACTACAACTCGTAAAGCCATCAGAAAGAATTTACTTCAGGCTTATAGAGATAAAGAACACTACTGGAATATGAAGAGTAAAAATCAATGACTTCTTTTAGGGGACTGTAACACTCGATATTTCTATGCTAAAACAAAAACACGTGTTGCCAAGAATAAAATCATGGCAACAGAGGATGACCAAGGGAGGATCTTCCGTGGAGATGATGAGGTTGGACAAGCGGCTGAAGCTTACTTCTCCACTTTGTTTACCAGTGAAGGCAATGTCTCAGGTACTCTCGATAGTGTGTTCGTGGGGTTCAATCAAAGAGTATCCGAAAACATGAATAAAAAGCTAACTCGTATAGTCACAGAAGATGAAATTCGGATTGCTATTTTCACTATAGGAGCAACAAAAGCTTCAAGTCTCGATGGGTTTACGACCGCTTTCTTTCAACAATTTTGGTCGGACATTAAAGGTGATATTGTTTCCGAGGTAACTGGTTTTTTCCATTCTGTAATTATGAAGGATAAACGGAACCATACCAATTTAGAACAAAAAAACGGAACCATACCAACATTTGTCTGCTACCCAAAAAAGATCTTCCTTTAAAGATGTCGAATTTTAGGCTAATTGCATTGTCTAATGTTAGCTATAAGATCGTATCAAAGATTCTTGTTACCCGACTCTGAGAACACTTAGCATCACTCATATCCCTCAATCAAGCGACGTTTATACCTGAGAGAAATATTCTTTACAATTTCATTATAGCCCATGAAGTACTCCATTCCTTGAAATCGAGAAAACGCTGGTCCAAGTCTTATATAGCCATCAAGACATATATCACTAAGGCCTACGACCGTTTAGATTGGACTTTTCTTCATCGAACGATGATGGCTATGGGGTTCGATCAAACATGGATCAATTGGATAATGGTCTGTGTAGAATCTACAACTTATTATATCTTAATAAATGTTTCTCTGAGAGGTGATATCACACCAGGACGTGGGCTTCGTTAAGACGATTCTCTTTCGCCATACCTTTTCATCTTATGCGCAGAAACATATATGCAACATTTGATGGTTGTTAAGAACAAAATAAAGGAGATCAAATTGAGTAACATTGGGCCGACATTATATAATTTGATGTTCGCTTATGATGCTTTATTCTTCTGCCATGCCCACCCCAAATCTTGCAAAGCCATTATGTAAACATTACGCCTTTATGAGAAGGTATGCGGTCAATCTGTCAACTAGAATAAGTCGGCCATCACAGTCGGCAGTAGAGTTTATGAAGGCATCAAGTCTCGCCTTCTTCATATCCTCAATATTCACAGTGATGGTGGTAACGAGAAGTACTTTGGCTTACCAGAATAAGTAGATCGAAAGAAAAAGGATATCTTTAAATACATAGTTGAAAATGTACAACAACGGACAACAACGGACAAGCAATTGGATGAATACATTTCTATCAAACGCTGGAAAAGAAATCATTTTCAAAACTATCGCACAAGCACTACCGGTCTATACAATGAGCTGTTTTAAATTACCTAAAGGTATATGTGAGGAGATTGAGGCAACTTTAGCAACTTATTGGAGTAATATTTATACCAAGATACCAAGGGAATGCGTTGGTTTGCTTGGGACAAGTTAAGCCAATCAAAGCGGGGCAAAGGTTTCTGTTTCCAAAATATTGAGAACTTCAATAATGCTCTGCTTGGCAAGCAGATTTGGTGGAAACCGCATAATCTGGACTCTCTTGTTGCTCAAACTCTAAAAGGACAATATTATATGGAGGGTCATATTCTGGAAGCTATGGTAGGCTCAAAACCATCCTTCATTTGATGCTTACTGCTCAAAGGATGGAAATTGGTAAAGAGAGGTATGCGTGTTGTAATTGGGAATATAGACACCACTAAAATCTGGTTGGAAAATTGGCTACCGATGTTGCCTCCGCGACCACCCCACCAAATCTTTGGGCCTCTTACTGATGTTACATCAGTTCGAGATATGTTATCTTGTACTCACTCGGGCTGGGATTCTAATAAAATATTGGCAAACATAGTGGAAGAAGATGTGGAAATTATTAACACCATTCATTTGAGTCAATATTCAAAGATGGATCTAATCGGTTGGGCATATACTCCGCAAGGAATTTACACGGTCAAGTCAGCCTTTAGACTCGCAGAAGCAATGGATAATGCAGCTTTCTTTCCTATACCCAGAAGAAGAGATCTTAAAGCCGCCATTTGGAAGTTAAAGATAACTCCAAAACTTAAACATTTCCTTTGGCAAGCTCTGTCTCTAGCCTTACCTGTTGGATCCATACTACGACAAAGACATATTACTGCGGATACTACTTGTAAGAGATGTTTTCAACATGAGGAGACCTTAAACACCTTCTCTTCACTTGTAACTATGTTCAAGCTATCAGACGTGGAATTCAACCTCTTGATCCTATTCTACTTGATGGCTCAGTAACTTTTGAATACAAGGTAGCGGTAATTATTAATGATTATAGCAATTTAATATTGTCAATGGTGACAAGACAAGTACTTTTCCGGGTCTTATGGAGAATTTGGAAAAGTCGGAATCTGCTAGTGTACCAAAAGAAACCAAGTTAGTGGCGTCATGATGTAACCCTTATACTTCACGATACTGAAGAATTCCTAAATGCGAGCAACCCTAACTCTTCGACTTTGTCTACTTTTCGTTCACAAACCACATGGACTCAACCTCCTTCGAGTTTTATGAAATGTAATTTTGATGCAAGTTTTCGAGGTCATCAAGTTGGGTTATTCAGGATGAAAATAGAATATACTTCGGGTCCGGCCATGCAATGGGTAATATTTATAGCGATTTTAATGAAAATAAGCTCCAATAATCATTTTTTCAAGGATTTCGCCATGTTATTTTTAAGGAGATAACAAATAAATAATCAAATTGGTAAAGGGTGAAGATCTTTGCTTCCACCATTTTAATCTGATTTGCTATATACAATGATGGTTAGCACGTTTTACCGACTCCAATCTCGTGTGGGTTTTTCGTGAAGCTAATCAAGTGGCAGACTGTTTATCGAAGCTTAGTTTTCCAACAAACACAAGTCTTAGATCTTTTTATTATGTTTCTCGATGTATCACAAACTTTCTGTTTAGGGACAATTCCTAATTCAATAAAATATCTAATTCATTCATGATCTGATTGGGAGAATTTCTACCTTTTAGATTCTCTATTTCTATCTTCTATCTTGCATCTTTGTATCTCTTTCTATTTTAATAAGAACAAGTTCAGATTTGGGTTTGTTTGAGTGAGTTCATAACTAAGAACTTAACATTCCGCCTGATAAAACAATAACGACACATGAAAAAATCTGCAACCAGGTTCGTCTCTAAGGATCTTTAAGTCTAACCGGTTTTTCCATTGGCTTCGACTTACATTGGCTCCAGTGCTCCTTTATTGTACAACTCCAATGTATCAATTCAACAACAAATACAACAAAGAGGAGTATCATCGATTTCGGTTTACTAAAAAACTTCTAATGCATTGGATGGAACTCATACCTTGAACCTAACACGACAAATTTCAATTTTACCGAGTCTCATATAACTTCAAATGCAATGCAAACACACTAACTTTCCGTCTCAATCAGTATTACACCACCTTCCCAGAAAGCAAAAGAGTCGATAAGAAGAACACAAAGCAAATGGAATAAAAAAATTTACCGTAATTGAAGCTCCAATTAGAGGCTGCTACGTAGCCATCACTTTAGAATTAAAGCTTAAGCAAACTGAATCGCTTTCTTCTGAAGAGCCTTTCATGAGAATAAAGTTTATACACACATTTGTTCTGAATTGATTGCTTCATTTACTCTCTCCCACACATACTATTGGGCGAATCGAATCAACTGTATGTCTTTGTATAACATGAACTCTTCTTCCTTCTTATAAGCTCACACACTGCAACATCTGAAGAGCTTAATTTTTTATGTAGTGACGGATCACAACAAACCTATGTAGCTTTACTAATGGTATCAACAAAATCAGGTCATCGTGAGGTTCTAAATATGCACTTCATCAAGTTCACAAATATCATGTTCTTAAAAACAATATCCTCTGAATCATATATTTTATTTTTTTCTCGATACTATCTTGACTCCACAATCTACAAAATATGCATTATAGACCACTATCAGATGTGCACATATATTACTTTTTATCATATTCATTTGAAGTTTAAAGAAGCGACATAAAAATAGACGAACAAAACCCAACAAAGCATATTCTTTTGAACTCATTATCTACGGAACATGCATTTGACTAACAATAGAGTGTATATATTTCATGGGCTTGGTCTATTTACCTTTTTGTACGTTCATGTAGAAATCTTATAAAGTCCTTGGGTTCCAGTGAAGAACATGCATAATGTAGTAAAAAATCAATTGAACATCGTCTTCAAACGATATAAGTACTCAGAAAATCAGCTTTTATAATTATATTATGTTAGAAAATAAGATGTTTGTCATTACCTAGAGCTAAAGTAACGTTAAAAGAGATTGAACCTTTGTCTAGAATTTGGGTTCACAATAGCGTGTGGGGTTGGACTAGCGCTTGCGATCCCTCATTTGATGGAAACAAGATTCTCATAAGGAAATTTATCCTCATGCTTTACCCATTCAAACAGTTTTCTGCTAAATGCTCCACCTACATCCATTAAAAAGATTAGACTTTTTTCTTCCACAATCGAAAGAGTCAAAGAATCGGAGAATAAACCTTTGTATCAAACAAATACATAAGGAACCATATTGAGAAAATCAACTCATAAATCCATCAACGACTTTTAGATATGGGGATGTCAAATCAACACATATAAAACTTGTTAATAAACAGAAGGAGCACAAGTACAACCAGAGAGTTGCAAATACCTGAAATATAAAAAAAAATGAAAGCAATGGACCGATGAGGTCCAAAAAGTATAGAAATAGCTGAATCTCTGTGTACTGTGTCAAAATAAACCACATAAGCATAAGCACCAACCACTCGAGACGTTAGGAATCCGAATCTCCAGCGTCTTTCGTAATCCTCAATAATAAATGTAAACGTAAATGCTTCGCCTTGAAACACTCCCACCCATCAACCGATTTCGCTATCATGCTTCTTACGTTCTTCTAATAGAAGATACTCTTGATAGTTTGAATCCCTGCACAGCAGAAGACTGCGAGGGGATGGTGTAGATAATACTGTAGATAGAATGTGGTGAAGTAGCAGGTAGATTATAGTTTCATTTTGTGCAGTGAGAATTACCTGAGAGTCAACCAAAAGCAGCGAGAAGTACCTGAGAGTCAACCAAAAGCAGTTCTTGGACCACTCTAATTGCCACCTCTTCATTACAAAGACATCAGGAATGTTATCGAGCACGACAAGGGTTCTGGATTCGGAGTAGTAAGCCATGGCATGGAGTGAAGGGGTTGAGAGGGAGCTGGTGATGCCAAAATGGGTGAAGATCTCGCTGGAGAAGACAGGTCGGGTATATGTTGCCTGCGTTATCACAACGTTAAGGAATTAGGAGCTGGAGAGACGGATGAGTAAATGCGGAACCAATATCTGCAATGAATAGATGGAGTTACGGTGAATGAGTGAGTGGAGTGGGGAGGCAAAGAGCAGGCAAGAAGACTTTAGAAATTAGGATTCGTCGACAGGGGAAAATGGAACAGCGGCAGTCTTCGTGGAGAAGGAGACCTCGTGGGTGTACTGGGTCATGGAAAATAAATGGGCCTTGTGGCACAGAAGAAATTGAGGACACACCTTGTTGTTCGCAACATCTAAGCACATCACGACTTTGAAACGAACAAGGCGTCTGGATGAGAAAACATCGGAGCGTTGGGAGGCGATGTGGCAGAAGGAGGAGGATTTTGTGAGAGACTTACATGTATAGATTTAGAAGCTACAAAATTATGTCTAGTGACTTTTATATAGTTAGAAGATTAACATGTGATTTACTATTTGACAAGGTTCATAAATCTAAACAAAATTGATTGTTATTGGCTCTATAATTTTAAAATTAATGTTCAGATATTGTGTTGTTGGTTATAGATTTTCTATAAATCTCTTTATATACTAAAAGAATGTACATTTCAGTGATTTTTGCTTATGTGTGGATCATATGTGAGATTTCATAATTAATGTTATAATTTGATTAGTCGATGATTTTCTAATTTTAATTTTGAGTTATTTAATTCATATAAAAAAAATCAACAAATGAACTATAAACCACTTTAATTCATTAGCCAAACAATCTTCTCAAATTTAAAAAAAGCTTAACATAATTGCCAAATATTAGATTATTCGATTTCTAATTTTTGATTTATAGTAATAATGTTAACAAGTTTTTTATTGTTGTTTTTATTATCTGATATCTTATATATTAAGCATGAAGTCAGTTTGCACCAAATTAAAAGTTGGACTGGTTGATTACTTTGTTACCTTTAATGAAATATTTAATTAAATAATAAATTGATATTAATAAATTAATTATTTTAAATAATAAAAATAAAACCGAAATTATTAGATAAAAAGTTAATAAATAAAATATTCCATAAATTTATTTATTTAAATAAGGTCATGATTATCCTTAATGAATTATTTTAAATATTTGATCTATTATTTTTAAATATGATATAAGATAAACTTATCTTAAAATAAAATAAACTAAAAATGATAGATTAATATAAATTCTAATCTTTACATAAAAATTTATATTTAAATAATATTTAAAATATTGTAGATTTTATTAAAATATAAAAACTATATAAATTATTAAATTTTTATATCTTCTACTATTCAATAACTATACATAACATAAATTTAATAAATTATGGATCAAAATTTGAGATAATAACTAAATAATTTATGATATCATACAGTTTTTAGCGAGGTCAAATGTCAAATCCTGGAAAAAATTTTCAATCTTTTGCAAGATATGCCAAATGAACTAATTTAATATTTAAGATTACATGTTTTCCCGGGGTCAAATAGTAAAACCCAAAAAATATTTAAATTTTATGCAGAAGACGCCAAATTGAGCGTGCATTATCTTATTTTATAATTAATGACTAAAAATAATATGTTTAAATTTTGAAAGTCGAAAAATTTATCATATAAACATTGATATCAGTCATACATAATAAATCTTTACATTGATAAAATATATTTATATTGCCACACTATTAAATCCAAAAGAAATTTTAAAAATTTAATACCCGCATAAAATACGGACCAACTAGCTTGTATTAATAATGTTAACATGTTTACTATTGTCGTTTTTATTTAAAAGTTAATTTATACAAGTGGTTTAACAGTATAAATCTGCATTAGTTATCAAAAATTTAAAATTTCATTAATAGAATTAATATTTTTTTTTATCAAAATAGGATTATGTATTACTTTTTTAAAATTTACATATTACTATGTACAAGAAAATTTTAAGGTTTTATTTTTCTTGCAATTTACATTTACAAAGTTATAAGAATTAACATCATAAATAGAGATGCATTTTTAACATTTTAATCATGTAATATTATTTTAAAAATTTTAATCATATAATAATATTATAGGTTTATTACAGAAATTGCCATATTTGTCACTAGGGTTTGCAAAAATGCCATCTTTTTGAGAAGATGCAAATATGCCATAATATTAGAACTGAACGGACGAAATTACCTTTGTATTATGCTGAAGGAAAAAACCATAAATGATATGGTTTTTGGACGTGTATACAATTTTTTCGGGAATGGTATTTTGTAAACTAAATTTTATATGGTAAGAATTTTGGTCGTACATCAAACTAAAGTTGCAAACTAAATTTTTTCGAGGATAGAATTTTTAGACCGTCAATAAATTTTTTTTGGAGAAACTCAGAAAAACAAAACACTAAACTCTAAACCCCATAAATATGACACTCTAAACACTAAACTCAAAATCCAATACCCTAAGTCTCAAACCTTAAACCCCAACCACCAAACCTTAAAACTAAACCTTAAAATCTAAACACTAAACCTTAAACCCTCGATCCTCGACCAAACAATAAAACACCTTCTTGAACAACTAGAACAAAATCTGCTAACAGCGTCCCATTCCCTTTTAAAAATGCCCCTACTTGTTTTATTAACATAGTAGAGAGAAGGTGCAACAACTATCATAGAAACAATAAAACCAAATCAAACAAGTTATCTCCACATGAACGTAATGCTTTCTGAAATGGGATTTGACTGTGTTAAACCAAGCTAAACAGACAAATCACTTGTTTTTTTAAAATGTTTACATTGTGGGATCAAAACCAGTACAAAGAGCAAGCCTGAGCTCATTCCCACTGACGAGCACAACACGACAACCCAAGCCTCTCAACTGCTCAAGAATCTTGAGGTTGTTTTTGGCTTTAATCGCATAGCCAATGAATGATCTCAAACCTTGAAGGGCCTCCTTATAAGCCTTGACGTTTCTTGTGATATGTGATCAGGTATACAAGTAAAAGAAAACATGTGAGAATAATAAAAACATTAACATTGAATCCTCTCTGCAACATGGTCCCTTCTGCCATAGAGTTTGTTTAGTAAAGCATAACAAATACTATTTTAGAGAGTCGTTTCTCTAACATGAAATGCTACATAGATATATCTTATACAAGCATCAGAAATATGTAAGTCAGTGTTTATAGCTAAAATATAGAATCTTTTTGAGTTTGAACTCAAAGATCAATCAAACTCGACACACTTTCTATAGATATAAACACTGAATGAAACAAGAAATACAAGTTCGTTCTTTCTCAGTCCAATGAAGTTTTATGTCAAACCAACATAATCAATGGAGGCTCAAAAGAAAAAAAATAGAAAGTACGGAACATAAGGTAGAAGACAACAAATAAGAACTCACCATGGAGAGAAGTAATACTAAAAAAATCATATTAAAGATAACTACAAAACACTACAAGAAACAGGTGAATTTGCGAGAAAGGTTTTACTAGCAAGTTCCTCGCAAATGACAATTTGCGAGGAATTTGCGAGTAAAACAGGCCCATCGCAAATCGCGTCTCGCAAACGATTTTCACTCGCAAATTAGTCGCAAATTTGCGAGTAACATATATACTCGCAAATTTCTCGCAAATTTGCGAGTGTATATTTGCGAGTAAACTGCGATTACATAACCTAGCAA
>OVAN01013227.1:0-13011 GCA_900406275.1 Anastatica hierochuntica
AAATATTCCTTCTCTAATTCTATACCAAACCCAAAGGATGACAGATACAACGGGTCAAACTCTTCCGTTTCATATTTTATGGCGTCTATGGAAAGCCCGGAACGAGTTACTGTTCAACAAACGTGTAATAACTGCTCACGAGACGATTCTCCGTGCCACTACTGATGCTCATGAATGGAATACATTGCCGAAAGAGACTACACATAGTCTGGGGACTCAACGACTGACGGATAGTCAAAGAAACATGGGCTGGAAACCGCCACCAGCTGGATGGGTGAAATGCAATTACGATTCTTCCCATTTAGGAGATCACTCGGAGTCTTCGCTTGGCTGGATTATTCGGGACTCGCTGGGACAAGTCCTTTATTGTGGCATGGGAAAGTACCAAGGACGTTTCAACACTGAAGAAGCGGAATATACGGCACTACTTTGGGAAATCCAAGCGGCGTGGGGTCTTGGGTACCGTCAAGTAGAGTTTTGTGGCGGTAATACCATAGTAAGTCAAACAGCTAATGGTAATCAAACAAACCTCTTACTTATGCATTATACTACGACGGTCCAGGAGTGGTCTTATCTATTTCATGGTTTCCGAATAACATTCGCTCCAAGAGAAGCGAATGTTTGTGCCGACAAGCTTGCAAAACTAGGCCTACATGAACATAACAATTGGTCGATATTTGATTGTTGTCCTTACTTTTTACACTCATTTGTAACAAAGGACCGACTAATTGAAGATTAATAAAATCATGTTGAAGAAAAAAAAAAGAAAATTACTCAAAACCTAAAGCCTCTAGAAATCAACTCTCTCACGAAAAATATGGTCACAACTCGACCAATATATAGTTTTATATCAAGTCCTAAACTTACTAGGAACTCTACATAGATAAATCCTAAAATCTATTTAGATAACTACTAAAACTTCCCTATCCCTAACTTACTAAAAAACCGTAACTCGGTTTGGTTTAGAGTTGCTTGCAGCTCAAATCACTTCAAGTTTAAACCAACATACATTACCTTTCATAATATTAGATTAATTAAGTATATATCTATATATATAAAACTTTAATATTTTAAAAAATCGTACATAAGTTCGCTTTAAACCACCAAAAAAAAGTCTGGACCGTCTTGCTGCACCAATTCAAAGTTTGAAACACAATTATCGTTCATATCGAGAATATACATTAAATATTTCTGATGTTTTATTTCACCAAACGAATGAACATAAGACCCATCACCAGCCCAGGTTTGAAAAACAATAATATACATGAAATATTTCAGATGTGTCATTAAACAAGTGATACACACATAATACGAATTTAAATATCGAATTAAAATATTATGAATGACTCTTTATGAACGCGAACCGTCTTTTTTGATCACGTCATCGATCCGAACGTCATCTTCCACTGATAACACCACAGCCTCCGGTCCATGAGGTCCCTCGACTACTGCTTCCTTCATCTTAAAGTGTTCATCCACATGAATCGCCTCATTTTTTTCGCAGTGTTTCTTGGACTTCTTCTTGATCAAGAACCAGATGACAAACGCTAGAAACGCTACGAACATGATGCAACCCAAAGAGACAAACACAACTACTACAAGAGTCGTGTCACGGTCTGGAGTTGGTGTTGGGTGGTAAGTTGCGTCCATGGAGGCCATTTTCTTTTTTATGTGGAAGGCTGAGGATTTCGTGAGTTGGGTGATTTGAGAAAGATGAAGATTTATTTTGGACTATTTGTAGGGAGGATTCATAAGTAGGTTGCTGCTAAGTTTCTAATGACTTGCCTCCCAACCTAAGGTTTTGTTTGCATTAGAAAACACTTCTGAAATGTCTAGCTTGCTGTTTTATTCAAGTTAACCTAGAAAAACTAAAGAGAGACTAAAAGCCAAGAAAACAGGCTCTCGATAAATCTTCTTTTGTTGGTTAAATCACGAAAGAATATGATTTGTTTGTCTCACTAAGTCATTCAAACTGTATAATGATTTGTCATACGTTACCATGCTTCTCTTTTACCTTAATCTTCCCGTGGGACAACTATTAGACCTCCTATAAAATACACTTCTGTGCGTAAGAGAAATCGTGGATTACTAATAGAAACATCCTGGGACAAGTTTGGTGAAGTGTTGTTTTTACATATCACTTACACTACAAGAAAGCGTAAAAAACTGACTGACAAAAACCGTCAGATTTAGGTCAAAAATTGGTTTTCCAGGAGATAAAATATCGTCGGAAATTTTCCACGGATTACGGATGATATTTGTTCTCTTAGAGTCTAGCCTTAACTAGATCGGAATACATAGCATCCATATTGGTGGTGTTCTTAGAAGTGTTCTCAACTACAAAAGAATAATAAAATAACATATACTATTTGTTTATTAAGAAGTGTGCCAAGATTTTTTAGAAGACTTCTTAATAAACAAATAGTATATGTTATTTTTTTTTTTTTAGAACACTTCTAAGAATACCACCAATAAAGGTGCTCTAAATAACCCCATTAGTTGGACATGTTAACCAAGGCCTTAGACAAGGATACGTAGGCCAAAACCACGACACAAGACTGAGAGAGTATTCTCTAATAATGATTTAAATCTTAGATATAAAGACTATTGTCTTATCGAATTATGGAAATATTCCTTATGGTAAAGATATACTCGAAAGTAGAAGTTATCCATAAGAAATATGAAAATACTCTTATTCGAAATACAATGGGATTCGATGTCAAAAAAAAAAAAAAATACAATGAGAAGAACCTAATTCAAGGATCATAATTTCATTACTTAGAATATACTCATTGTAATCGATCTCTTTGAACTATCAATAAGAATCGCTTTACATCTTTGTTTTTATTCTCTCTCCTTAAAAGAATCACTCGAAAAAAATCCCCAAATAGTTTTGCGCTAAAAAGAGGGGAGAGATCTCAACGAGAATTAAATAAAACATGAGTGAATCTACTAGTTCTTCCGAAACCAAAGAAGAGAACTAGTCATGAATTCACGTCCAAGGACGTAGCAACGAATCTGTCTAAGGACGGTGTACCAGAAACCACAGAGGACGCAACACTTGCGGCAAAGCTTCGAGAATACGAGGCGATAGCAAAAAAGCTGAGAGAAAACGAAGCTCGAGTGAAGGAGTTAGAAGAAGAGAACGAAACTCTCGAAACCCTAGCGGCAGAAACAGATGCTCAGGCATTAGACGACGATGATGACATGGAGAGACGCATTAGGTTCAAAAAGAGAATTCCATTGATGCAGTCATTAGAGGAGACACCGACAAAATTCTCTAAGGAGGCATGGGCACATCAGACTCCGAACTCAGGGCTTTCCCAAAATCCTAGCTCTTACCATCAAAACGACCCTAGTAAACCCCTAGAAGGAAGCGCTAATGAGGTCGTTGGTCTAGAAGTCTTGTTAAGGGGAAGGTTAGAAGCTATGGAGAACATGATTAAACGCCTCCAAGAGGTAGCTCCTTCGATAATTAAAAGTACCCCCACTACTACATGGACACGCCTTTTGTCGACGCTATAACCCCACGTGAAATCCCAAGGAGGTTCACCTAGTCGTTCATACTGCTCTACGATGGAACCTCAGACCCCGACACACATAGAAGTGTTCACATGCAAAGGGTTCGGAGCAAGACTTACAGATTCAACATTACTATGGTACTCCAACCTAGCCAATAGCTCCATCGATTCATTTTCAATGCTAACAGATCATTTTGTTGATCAATTCGCTAGCAGCTGCACCCTAAGGTGCACCTCCGACGACCTTTATCGAATCAAGCACCGTGAAGGCGAAAGCATTAAAGAGTATGTCCATCGCTTCAACGAGGAGAATGTGTCAGTCTCAAACTGCATCGTATCAATGACTATCTCGGCCTTTAGACAAGGACATTTAATGATGGCGACCTCTACAAAGAGCTCAGCAAGTACCCATGTAACCCCATGGAGGACGTCCTCTCCAAGGCATGAGCACAAATTAAGGGGGAAGAGGACCCCGTCTACAGATGCCAGTTAGCCTAGAAGACTAGCTTAAAAGCTCCTAAGCTAGAAAAGGCCCCCAAAGAGAGTAGATCCCAAGGCCAACCAGGGGAGAAGGGAGTGCTAAGAATTCTAGGAACCAAGGGGCAAAGTTCATGTCCGTGGTCAATAAGGGCAAGCACATCGTATTGCCCAAATAGGTCGAGGATATCCTAACCATGAAAGTGACGAACATCGTTGGAGAGCGTAGGCATTTCACTAGCAACTTAACGTGGCCACTTAGGCCACGATCAACAAATCACTCCGAGAATAGCAATTTCGAATAGTGCAACTTCTATCATGACCATGGCCATGCAACCAAGAATTGCACCTGCTAAGGTAGGAAGTGAAGGAGGTCCTCAAGAAAGGCCTTCTTAAATATTTTCTCACCATATGAAGCACCGAGATGGCCCAATCCAAGCGCCTTGAATCTCCAGAGGAATCAACTCCGGAATCACCAAGTCCTACAAGGGTGATCAACCACATATCAGGGGGATTCAACGACATTGGAAATTAAGCAAAGAAAAAGGATTATCCACCACTAGGAGTCCTTCACATATTGAGTAGGCTTAGAAGCAAAGCAACACATTTAACTGTTAACAGCTTCACTTCCAACGAAGATGGTAGGAGACAAGTTACTCACGATGACGCCTTGGTGGTATCCCCAACGATGGCGAGCTGCGTCGTTAAACGGATCTTAATCGATAATAAAAGCTGGCCAACATTCTTTTTATAAGAACCATGAGGGAGCTAGGGATTCGAGAATCAAGCCTCACACAGAGGTCAAACGTCCTGATTGGTTTAGTGGAGAGACGATCCAAACTGTCGACAAAGTTACCCTAGGAGTCGGGGGGTGGAGGAGTCTATAGACAAACACAATCGGCCTTCATGGATTATCTATCAGCATACAACGTCATCATGGGAAGGAATTGGATCCACTCCATGAGAGGCGTCCCTACGACGTTGCATCAAGCCATGAAATTTCCCATGCCTTGGGGAACGGGAGAGATCAAAGGTGAGAAGCAAGATGCCTGATCATGCTACCAATTCCCCTTAAAGGGCAAACCAACGCTTCCAACTCCAATGTCGACCAAGGTAAATGCCAACGACGATGAACCCAAGATTGAAGAACTCTACGAGATCTCTTTAGTAGAAGGTGACCCTAGCAAGAAGCTAAGGGTTGCTTCACTTATCCCTATGGGCTTGAAGGAGAGACTCGTAGGCTTCCTCTAATCCAACCAAGACTGATTTGCTTGATAACATGCGGACATGCCAAGGAACGACCCTGACATCATCTCCAATAGGCTTAAAGTCGACCTAGATCACCCGCCAGTGAAGCAGAAGATGAGGAAATTCACTCCAGAAAGGGATGCTATCGTTAATAAGGAAGTAAGCAACCTCCTTGGAGCTGTATTTATACAAGAATTACAATACCTGGAATGGCTAGCCAATGCGAGGCGGTACAGAAGAAAAATGGGAAGTGGAGATTAAGCATTGAATTCATGGATCTCAACAAAGCTTGTTGAAAATACCCTTTTCCTCTACCACATATTGATAAGATAGTAGACGCCACCGCAGGGCACTGGTTCATGAGCATCATGAATGCGTTCAGCGAGTACAACTAGATCTTGATGCATCCTAATGATCAGGAAAAAACGGCCTTTATGACATCTTAAGGGATCTATTGCTACAAGGTTAAGCCCTTTGGCCTCAAAAACGTAGGATTGACACACCAAAGGTTGGTCAACAAGATGTTCTCCCAATACATTGTCCAAACTATGGAAGTATACAATGATGACATGCTGGTTAAATCCTTGCTAGCAGAGGATCATATATTACACCTTCACCAAGCCTTTGATACTCTCGGGAAATACAAAATGAAACTCGACCCATCCAAATGTTCGTTTGGCGTTAGCTATGGGAAATTCCTAGGCTACATCGTCACTCATCGAGGGATTAAAGATAACCCGAAGCAGATCATAGGTATCCGAGTGATCCCTACACCGCAAACTCCCAAGGACATCCAAAAGTTAACGGGGAGAATGGCAGCGCTAAGCATGTTCATCTCAAGGCTATCAGACAAATCGCACCCTTTCTTCGAAGCCATCAAGAAGGAAAGGATTTCGTATGGGACGACCAATGCAAAGAAGCCTTGGTTGCCTTAAAGGATTATATATCTTCTCCACCGCTGCTCTCCAAGAAGAAAGACAAAGAGCCACTGCTGTTACACTTAGTCGTTTTAGACCATGCCGTCAGTGGCGTCCTCGTAAGAGAGGAATACAAACACCCGATATACTACATCAACAAATCACTTATGGATGTCGAGATGCGGTATAGCCACCTGGACAATCTAGCCTTAGCCTTGGTAGTAGTTGCACGAAAGCTAAGGACATATTTTCAAGCACATCTCATCGTGCTGGTCACTTCGGCTCCTATTAAATCCATCATGCACAAACATGAAGTATTAGGGAGATTGACCATGTGTGTAGTGGAGTTAGGATACTACAACCTAATCTTCAGACAAGGCACCGCCATAAAAACACAGGCATTGGCGAAATTCATAACATAATTCGCACACTCCAGGGAACTATTGGTGAAGAAAGAAGTTAAAGCTCTCCAAGCCATGTACTATAATGGAGAATGGAAATTGCACGTCGGTGGCTCCAAAAATGCCAGGGGGACAAGATTAGGAATCATACAAACTTCACCCAATGGCGAAACAACATCACTAGCAGTCCAATGCGAGTTTAAGGTCACAAATAATGAGGTTGAATGTGAGGCTCTCATTGCTGGCCTCACCATGGCCAGGGATATGGGAGCCAAAAAAATTGCAGTCAATAGCGACTATCATCTAATCATCAATCAAATCCAATGGGATTACCAAGCTAGGGACGTCACCATGGCTAGATACTTGGGATTAGGCACAGGACTCATAGCCATCTTCGAAGAATGTAAGCTGCATCAGTCCTCGAGAAGAGAATAGTCAACCCGACGCCTTAGAAAACCTTGGATCAGCCTTGCAGACCCCCAAAAATTTAGACATCCCTTTGCTAATGTTACAATGGTTGGCCATCTCTCCAGAAGTGCTCGTTGTTGGGGGGTAATTTTATTCCCTTAGCGTCTGGCAATAGCTAGACCCAGGAGACGTTAACAAACTCCCTAGTTGAATATGTAAACCCAGACCATAGCTGAGGACACGCCGCCAAGCCGAGGCCATAGCCGAGGTAGGGCGAATATCCCCCTTAACCAATTTAAATCTTAAGAGATAAGTACAAATACTTTAATGAATTAGGGAAATATTCCTTATTGTATAGACAGACTCGAATATAGAAGTTATCCATAAGGGAATATGGAAATACTTTTATTCGAAAGCTATAAATACATAGGGAAGAGCCATGTTCAAGGATCCCAAACCTTTTATACAAAGACAAACTATTGTAATCAATCTCTTATTCATAAATAAAAAAGAATCGTTTTGCATCATCTGCACTTCATCTCTCCAAACCCTTGACATCCTTTATTCTTGTACTTCTCCATCGAGAATCACAAAAAATACCTCAACAGTTTGGCGCTAGAAACAGGGGGAGATTTCAACAAGAACAAAAGAACCAAGATGAGCAAATCAAGCAGCTCCTCTGACCCAGAAAGTAACAAAGACCTCGATTCCACGTCCGGGGAAGTAGCTGCAACTCAACCCAAGGAGGAAACACCCAAGATAGCTGACGATGTGGCGATCACGGCGTATCTTCAAGAGTACGAGCTGATCACGGCAAAGCTGTGGGACCAAGCTCGTCGAAGGAGTTAGAAGATGAGAACACGATTCTTAAAGCTTTGGCGACAAAAAAAAGATGCTCATACACCCAAAATTGGCAATGAACACGACGGAAGGCATGCTAGGTTCAAAAGGAGAGTCCCATCAATGCAGCCACTAAGCGAAATGTCGACGAAGGTCGCTAAGGAGGCTCAGACGCATCAAACTCCAAGCTCAGGACTAACTCAAACCCCTGGCTCTCACCATCATAACGGCCTTGTTGCACGATTGTTTTTGCAACAGAAAAGACAACGAAGCTTTAAAATTTATAAACCCGTTTCCAAATAATCACACAATCCGCAAGTGCACGGATATGCTATTGTAGTACTTTGGGGTCAAATCACAAGGAGAAAACGTTAGCTAGATAAGTTCAAACTTTAAGAATACACAACCGTTCTTAATCTAAGCGACTAGAAAACGGGGGTTTTGGTTTTTGTGATTAAAGGAAATCAAATCAAAGAAATATAAGTAGACAAGAAAAGTAAGGCATAAAGTAGAAACTCACATGAATAAGCAAGTAAAGGCGATACGATAAAGATGGATCTTGGGATGATGGTTATGGGTTTGGGTTCAATCTAAAGATGTAATCGACTTAGTTAAGGCTTTATTAGAGGATGGAAGTTATTCCTAGACCATGGATCCCTCTATAATCGATCAACCCACTATTGTGATAGAAATCTATTCACCTATACACATTACAAGGCTCAACTCTCGTTTGTTGTCTATCTAAACATGTATGTGATAGTGAGTCTCAAGCCCTTTTAGCTATTTAACACCTTGGTATCCCTTTGGGAAAACTACTCTCATAGCTTAAGATGAATAACATAGATCTAGTTCTCACAAGCATTTCATCGAACACTTTCTAGGCGTGTTTGAGGAAGCAATGAACTTTAAAAAACTAAACTAGATCTAGTAGGACTCTATGCTAAGATCTAGCCTAAACATCCATCACAACCCTAGATCTATCCTTAGCCTAGTCATTGATTTGATCCGATTTAGTAGCTAGGTAATGGTGTAACAAGAGAAATCAACAAGAGCTCAACCTCATGACTATGGAATCAATTCTTGAACTAATACCACTCTCATGGCTAAAAGTCATATTTCACTCAACTCTCGTTTGTTGTGATCAATTAGCAAGTAATCATTAAGAATCATTCCACTTTGTCACCAAACTCTCTACCTATCAACTCTCGTTGGCTAAGCTAAGTTTGGAATACTTTAGGCTCTCCTTGACATTTCATCGAACACCTCTCCGACGTCAAATGTATACATGTCAAGATCAAGTTTTTATCATAGATCTAGCATTAAGAACACCTAAACCATAGAGATCTAAGTCCTATCTATCACTAAACACCATTCCTAAACAAAAAATCATCTCAAATCTACCATCTCCAAGATCCAAGAAAAGACTATTCACACATCATATGAGAGAAGAGAGAAAAGATGAGAAATATAAGCATGATTTAATAGATGAAAGATTCGAGATACAAGAAAGACTATTGATCTTATAGATCCAGAGAATCAACTTAGAACATAAATAAAAGTGCTTAAAAAGTTGATAAAAGAGTAGTTGTTATGTTTTTGGAGGCTAAGGGGGTATATATACTAAAGGAGTGAGAGAGGAAGCCCTAAAAAGGTTATTTTTCTCGTCAACACTACCTGGCATCAATCCAAGGGAAGCTGGCATCGACCCCTGAGTTGATGCTAGGTCACATTGGGCAGCAAGAATGTCAATGGAACCCAGCATCGACCCAAGGTGACACAACATCGACCCAGGTCTCCTTGACAGCTTCCAGTGTCTTCTTTCATCCTTTGAGTGCAACAATTAATCCCATCTTCTCCCATATCATTTGGATCCTCTTTTACTTGATTCCTTAGCTCCAAATCCACCTTAGATTCACCTCTAGAGCCTCCATGAATCCATCTCAAAGTTGCACCTACAAATGCAGAGAAAGTGGTATGCAAATGCAATATGCTCCTAAACTAGACTCTAGACTTAAACTTATGCACTCTAAGACTTATATGCAATATTTATAACTTAAATGTGCTAAGCTAAAATGCATCAAAATAGACATGAAAATATGTACACATCAACACCCTCTGACTTGCCCTTTGCTTCTCCTCAAGCAAACAACAAAGACCAAACGCGGAAATGAGGTTTGCAAGTGGGAACTCAAAACCAAGATAAGAAAAGTAATGTCTTATGCCCAATATCCTCAAAACAAGTAAAATGGTGGAAAGATCATCCAAGAGCCTATGTACTTCTCCATGGTTATCACAAGACCAACTCTTAGAATCTAAGTTATGCATCCATAAACTATCCATCACCAATTCCTTTTTACATTCAATTAAGCTTAGGCGTGAATTCTTTACCTATGGGAAATGCATCTTATCCATTCGGTTTGGAGTTCAGAGAAGGGGTTTAATGTAAAGAAGTGTGACAAGAAGAGGGTTCTCTCGATTTAAAGTGGTTTCTCTCAAACAAAAATAGTGCAAGACAATAGGCAAAAGCAAGGTGGTAGCCGAACAATTTAAGCATGCAAAGCATTTACTTCCTCTAATTGTTCCCACCCCATTGCTTCCTAAGGATCTAGAGACTTACTTGATATGATACCCATCCTAAATCTAGAAACCATAGACTTTTATTGAACCAAACTCACTCATTCCTTTTCTTCTTTTTTTAGACAACTAGAGATTCTTAAACTTTTAAACTTCTAAGCTACTAACCTTCTTTTAATTTTAAGAGCCACTATCTAATCACTTGGATTCTTTGTTTCTTTTTCTTTTTAAGGTGGACTCTCTAAACTTTTAGTTTCTAAGTTTAGACCTTAAACTTAGTACTAATCTCTAGTGCCTTTTTTCACTTCTTTTTATTATCTTTTTTTTTTATTTTTCTTTCTTTCTTTTTCTTATTGAAACAACCTAGGATTATATAAGCACTAAGGAACATCTACTTGACTCAATATTCACTAATCATTCCCAAGACTTAGACAAACCCAAAACTACAAAGATTTTCCCCTCCTATAACTCTAGTTAGCCTTAAAGTGAGGTTAACTTTAAGGAAGTATCCTCTTTGTCGTTCAACTTCATTTCACTTTGGATTTTGTCTGTGTGTGCACTTTCCTAAAGAGACCTCACATATCGAAATAATAGGGGGTTTTGAAGGAAAGATTTAAGGGTTCACAAGGGTAGGTCACTAGTCTAAAGATGAGAGTAGCCATTTGAGCTAAGAAAGAGTGGTAAAAGATGGTTAAAACATAGCTCAAATGTAGTGATTTCCCATGGTCAAGTATGTCAAATCCCAAAAGCAAGATGCTAAAATTCATTAAAAAGCCATCTTAGATAGGAATTGACTCAAAAGATAGTCTACTTCAACATTCGAAAGACCTTTAAGTGGTCAATTCCGATCAAGGATTTTCCTAAGACAAAAAGTGGTCTAGGCAACATCTTACTTCTAGTGAGAGCATTATTCATTAATTAAAACTCATCTATCTATGAGGTAGTTTCATCATTGTTCCCTATGCAAAATGCAATCCTATATGCTCCTACAAACTAAGTATTCACAAATGTATGCAATCTATATGCAAAGTTTTGAAAATCTTTTTGGATTTTTTTGAAATTTTTTCGATATTTTTGGATTTTTATAAGTCATAATTATCTACAATGCAAGACTCAATTTGCATGAAAATAAAACAACAAAACTCAAAATAACATTAATACTAAGCCCCTCCCCTGGACTTAACTTCACCAATCGGTGAATTTTAAACCGTGAGAGTGACTCATTAAAAACACATATATATAAAACAGAAATATGCAATGGTATACACAAGGGATAGTAGGTGTACCTTTTGAAAACTCATATATATGAGTGTCTTGATGAATCGATGGATGGATCGGGGTCATTGTTATGAGGTCCTTTGGTGGTATCATTCTTTTCTCTTGTGGTTCTCTTGTTTCAACCATGTTGGGTAAGATAGTTTCATTGCTCTTTGTGGGTGTGCCATTTGTTTAGTTCGTACACTTAAGAATGTAAAAGAAGTGAATACAAAAATTTAAAGAACACAATAAAACAAATAAAAAGGATTTGGCTTTAAATCGAATAGAGTAATTAAGGACAAATAATCATATGATTTGATCTTTAGCGATTCCCTAAACCTACTTCATGATCCTAAATGCAATGTACTCATGCATAACCAAAATTCCATCATTTCAAGACATATATTTTCGGCCATTAAGGTGTTCTAAGCAAGAGTAAGCATTTGACTTTTTTCATTTTCTAAGCTTATGACTTTGTTTGATGCTTACTAAACTACCAAGTTCAAAATCCATTTGATAACATTTAAAGAGCAAATCTAAATTTAGACATGTTGTGCACTTAATATAATATGCTCAAATTCATAATCATGGATAAAACTAAAAGTAGTGATTGTAAGTATGCACAACAAACCAAGCATTTAAACAAACATCACAATTCAAGCCATGTAAGAATCAAAAATCAACTTTCTTTTTAACATTTCATAAAGATCGAAATTTCAAGAGATGTAGGACATCTCTAGCACCCATTGCACATATGAACCAACAAATTCAAGTTTTTCCAAAAATAAAATTCCAAACACTATTCACTTCAAGAACACATTTTTGATTCTTGCATTTCAAGTTGTTTCCAATTGATTCTAGCCCATAAAAACTTTAGAACTAAGCTCTTTCTACTCAAGAATTCTACAAAACATCAATAAATCCTCATAAACATAGAAATCAAAAATTTCAAGAGAGTTGAGAGGGTTTTGAAATTTTCATACCTTGTTCTTGATGTTGGAAGAAAATGAAATGTAGAAAATGAGCTTGAATGCAACTTAGAAGAATCAAAAACTCTAAAACTCTCACACAAATTCTTTCTCCAAAATCAAAACTTTCTCTTTGCATATGAACAAGAAGAAATTCGATGGTGATGAAGAGAGGAGAGAGAAAAGAGAGTGTGAAAAGTAGTGGATAAGAGTGAAACTGTAGAAAATTATTTGCAAATTGGTCCCTAGGTTTCTGTTGTCGGAACGAATTTTAATAATTTGTAATGACCTAACAACCGCTCCTAGCCCGCAAGATTGACGGGATCTAATTGTAGTACGTAAGGTATCATCGAAGGATTGAAATGTTTAGAAGAGCTTAAGCAAAGAGAGTCACACTAGA
>OVAN01013228.1:0-13011 GCA_900406275.1 Anastatica hierochuntica
CAAATTTTTCTCGCAAATTTCTCTCGCAAATTGCGTGTTTTCTTGTAGTGTGGTGTGTAAGGGAGTGAAGATAAATGGAGCATCTACTAAACGGATTGCCGAAGAATTTCTAGCACTCGCCTCAATTTCTAAAATGTTGGGCACGTTTTTGAGAAATGAAGAGAAAGTGGAGTAACTTACAATATGTTATTAAATATATGTTTTAATTGCTTCTCTCTTTCATTTCCATAACTTTTCTCTCTCTTAAGGAATTGGGCAAGAAAATTCTCTCTCTCCTTTTGCTAGAAAAAATCGAAATTTCTAACAAAATTTTCGAAACTTTTAGCTTCACTTCCGCAATCATTCTCTTGAATCTTTCTTAGCATTCCTCACTTGAGAACCTAAAGTATGTTCTCTAATCTTTAAATTTTAAGAAAATAAGGAAACATTCTTTGAATCTTGGGTTCTTTAATCTTAGTATCCTAAGCTTGAACAAGATGTGTTTATGGTTAGAATAGCTTAGAGAATCCTTGGGAACGAGGATTTAAGGCTAGGTTTAGAAGATTTGATGCTTAATTTTGGATTGCTAGTGAGATTTGGTGATTTAAAGAAAATGATCCCCGACAACGGCGCCAAAAACTTGATAGAGATATTCTTAGCAAGTTTTAAATTTATAATGTCCTTGAACACTAACAATCTCACTAGACATAAATATATGGCAATGCTATTGTACTATTTAAGGTATCGATCCACGAAGAGCTAAGCGTCTAAGCACTAGGATTGTAACAAAATTCCGTAAGCTAAGCAAATAGGAAGAGAGTGATGAAACTACTAGTTAAGAGATGAGAAATGCAAAGAACAAAACACAAAAGGCAAAAATAAGATAAAAATGCATTGGACCATTGGATATAACTATCATGAGAATCAAATAATAATCAAACATTGATGCAAAGATTGGATTAAGCACCAATCAAAGATAAGGCAAAGCTCAATTAGTTCATTTCCATGATCCTAATCCATTTAATAAATCCTACATCAATTTAATCTCCCGATAGTGATCTAGCATTAATCAATCATTAAACACAAGCCTATTAGTCTACTAAACACCTTAGACATTTACTCCCATAGGCTAAGAATGTTAAGCACAATTTAGGTTCTCTTCGGTATTTCATCGAACACTTTCCAGGTGTGAAATACTTAATATATAGAATTTGATTGATCATGTCAAATCTAGCCTTAAGAACCCCTAAATCATGTGAATCTAGATGAATAAAACCCTAAACATAAATGATTAGAATCAAAACATTCCTAATCTAGCTTAACCCATGATCCAACATAGAGAAGAACAGAAGGAAATAGATAAACAAATGGAAATACATAAATAAAAGATAGAATTGAAGAATCCTTCACTACAGTGGCATAAGAAATGAAGATCAATCCAAAATATCAAAAGAGAGAGTTTGGATCTTAATCCAACTGTACATAGAAAGAATATTAGGTTAAAAATAGCTTATATACATATTAGGTTTGGAACGGGTCGACCCGGGACAAACCGGGTCGGATCTTGGCTTGTTTTGGTTATTTCGGGGGTTTCTGGCGGTCCAGGGCCCTCTGGCTGGCGGTCCACAACCCTTCTCCAGACCGCCAGCCTTCCCAGCAAGCATTCATGGCGGTCTGGACACCTCTAGTTGGCGGTCCACAACCCCTCAACTCAGGTCACCGGGTTTTAGACATGTCTTCAGTATTTCACTTATAACTTTTGAAATGTAGCTCAATATGAGCAGAAACCAACACCAAAATGAAGCTAATTCAATTTTTTATCTTGTGAAAAATTTTAATTCAATCCAAGCACGGGAAGATTTCCATCTGATCGTATATTTAAGACACTTTGGTCGGTTCTGCATCTAACATCTACCCATTTGCATCAAAGAAGAGAATGATGAAAATGCCGCTTGATAAAGAAGAGAATGATGAGAGTGAAAAAGAAGACATGAAGGAAGCAACACCTAAAGAGGCACCTAAGGTTCAAGAGGAGGAGCCCAAGGAAAAACCTCCTCCACGCCAAAAGAAGAAAAATTATTACATGCCCACCAACACTAATGTTCATATTGATGATTTGAATCTACCATTTTTGGGAAGATTTAAAAAGAAAATTATGGCAGCTAGGTACCAAAATATAAAAGATCATATGGGAGGACTAGTGGTAACCATACCGTTCACGGAGTGGTGCTAAGATAACCCCATAGTGAACAAGGTGCTACGGGATATCATTGCAACAAAGAAGAGAATCGACTCCGTCATGGAAGTTGTGATTCATGAATGTAGTGCTATCATTTAAAAAAAAAAATTCGACCAAAAGAAGAGACCCCAAAAGTTTTACTTTGCCTTGTACTTTGAAGCATATAACCTTTGGAAAATGTTTGGATATTTAGGAGCAAGTGTGAGCCTAATGCCCTTGACGGTCTCTAAGAAGCTTAGCTACACGAAGTTTAAGCCAACAAGGATCCAATTGATATTGGTAGATAGATCTATTCGATATCCACATGGTATTCATGAAGACTTTCCATTAATGATTTGGGATTGCGAGGTTCCAACGGGTTTTGTGGTATTGGAGATGGATGAAGAACCCTTGAATCCTATCATTCTTGGAAGACCTTTTCTTTCAACCACGAGAGCCATAATTAATTTAAGGGGAGGAAAGATAGATCTTCACCTTGGAGACTTGAAATTGAATTTCAACATCTTGGAATTTATGAAAAAGCCAACTATCGATGGAACCGCCTTCTAAATTGAAGCCTTGATGATGATTTCGCTGGAAAGCTAGAAGAGTTATACATGGAAGATGGCTTGGAAGTATCCTTATTTTGCGAAAAGGGATCAAAAGCAATCCTCTTAAATGAAGCCACGAAATACAAAAGATTAATCGATGTTCAACCAATGAAACCAAGTGAAGTACTAGCATTAGAGGTAGGAGAAGATGAACCGGGACCAAAGGAAGAGAAAGATGAGGACAAGGAATATTCGGATTGGAGTGAGCTTAAGGCAGCTAAGGTGGATTTGAAACTACTTCCAAAAGGGCTAAGGTACGCGTTTCGTTGTCCTAGTTCTACTTACCCCATGATCATAAATGATAACCTCAATGAAAGTGAAACCGAATTGTTATTGAATGAATTTAGAAAGAGAAAGGCAATAGGTTACTCACTAGATGATATCAAAGGTATACCTCAATCTTTGTGCATGCATATGACTCATTTAGAGATGAGTCTAAGACCTCAATTGAACACCAAAGAAGGCTTAACTCTTACTTAAAAGATATGGTCCGCAAGGAAATCTTGAAACTCCTCGAGGCAAAAATCATATATCCGATCTCGCATAGCACATGGGTTTCTCCTGTGCAAGTTGTGCCTAAGAATGGAGGAGTTACGGTAGTTAAGAATGATAAAGATGAGCAAATCCCTACTAAGACTATAACAGGTCATAGAATATGTGTCGACTATAGAAATCTAAATGCATCAACTTGGAAAATCATTTCCTATTACCTTTCATTGACCAAATGTTGGAAAGATTAGCTAATCGATCATACTATTGTTTTTTAGATGGTTATTTTGGTTTCTTTCAAATACCAATTCATCCTAGGTATCAAGAGAAAACCACCTTTACTTGCCCTTATAGTACATATGCATATAGAAGAATGCCTTTTGGTTTATGCAATGCACCCGCTACTTTTCGAAGATGGATGATGTCCATATTTGATGGCTTGATTGAAGAGTGTATAGACGTCTTCATGGATGATATTTCCATCTATGGAGACTCCTTTGGTGGTTTTATTTCTAATCTATGTTGGGTGTTGAAGAAATGCGAGGAGACCAACCTCGTGCTAAATTGGGGAAAATGTCACTTCATGGTTCAAGAAGAGATAGTGCTCGGGCACAAGATCTTCAAGAAGGGGATTGAGGTTGATAAAGCAAATACTGAGGTGATGATGCCCTTGGAACCACCACAAACGGTCAAAGGAATTTGAAGCTTCTTAGACCATGTGGGTTTTTATAGGAGATTTATAAAGGATTTCTCATAAATTGCAAGACCTATGAAAAGACTACTATGCAAGGACCTACCCTTTAAGTTAGATGAAGCGTGAATGAAAGCTTTTGGGAAGATCAAGGAAGCTTTAATAACAACTCCAATCATACAAACTCCAAATTGGGAATTGCCTTTCGAGATCATGTGCAATGCGAGTGATTTCGCGGATGGAGAGGTTTTAAGACAAAGAAAGGATAAGAAACTTCATGTGATCTACTATGCGAGCAAGACGATGGATGAGGCTCAAACTAAGTATGCCACAACAGAAAAGGAGCTCTTGGCCATAATGTTTGCCTTTGAAAATTTTCTTTCATATATAGTGGGATCAAAGGTAATAGTATACACGGATCACTCGGCTTTGAGACACTTATTGGCTAAGAAGGATGCTAAACCAAGGTTGCTAAGATGGATTCTTCTTCTACAAGAGTTTGATCTAGAAATTAAGGATTAAAAGGGATTAAGAATGGAGTAGCGGACCACTTGTCAATGATAAGGTTGAAGATGGACTATCCCTTAGTGATTCACTCCCGGAAGAAAAATCAACTCGGTAGAAACATTCTTCCTCATCGATGGAGATCTTAAACAATGGGATGAAGAGAATGTGAGTGCGGTAACTACTACAATTCCTTAGTATGTCGACTTTTTCAATTATCTTGTGAGTGGAAAAGAGCCTTCGGATATGTGGACTTATGGGAAAAATAAGTTCTACCGCGATCTAAAGTCCTACTGTTGGGATGATCCTTTCATTTGCAAGCAATGCAAGTATCAACTATATAGATGATGTGTTTCGGAAGAAAAATATAAGGAAATCATCACCAAATGTCATAGTGATAAATATGGTGGACACTTTGCTACTTTCAAGATGGTTCAAAAGGCCTTACAAGCGGGATTTTGGTTGCCCACAAATGTTCAAGGATGCACATGAAGTTGTCTCCAATTGTGATGCTTGTCAAAGAAGAGGAAATATAACAAGGAGAAATGAGATAACATTAAATCATATTCTTGAAGTAGAGATTTTTGATGTGTGTGAAATATATTTCATGGGCCCTATCCCTTAATCGAATAGAAACTTCTATATCTTAGTGGCGGTTTACTATGTCTCCAAGTGTTAGGTACAAAAACGGTAAGGATGAAATCAATGCCTAAAAAGCACCACACAAACATGATCTCTCTTTCGGAAACAAAGAAGATAAGGAAACTATCAAATTCGAGGTTCTTATCGCCTAGATCATCTTCTCCCGACCAAACATCAGTTCCCTCGTCCAGTCGACTGTAGGTAGTTACTCCGCGAAGTCTGGTCACCCGTGTGCGACTAGACACAGAAAGTATCGAAATCAACGCCCGGTACTTCCGAATACCTCTCGAAAGATCTCGAGAGAAAAGTTTCAGAGTGATAAGCAATTGCTGTAAACATCGGATAACCATATTGTGCCCGAGACACGAGCAAGGTCTAGTCACCCGTGGGCGACTAGACACGAGCAAGGTCTAGTCACCCGTGGGCGACTAAACACGAACAATGTCTAGTCACCCATGGGCGACTAGACACAAACAATGTCTAGTTACCCATGGGCTTCTAGACTCTTGACAAAGTCTAGTCGCCCATGGATGACTAGACACGAACAATGTCTAGTCGCCCATGGGTGACAAGAGTCTTGACAAAGTTTAGTCGCCCACGGGCGACTAGACACGAATAAAGTCTAGTCGTCCATGGGCGACTAGACACNGTGACTAGACTCCTGAAAAAGTCCAGTCGCCCATGGGCGATTAGACTCTCGACAAAGTCTAGTCACCCATGGGCGACTAGACACGGACAATGTCTATTCGCCCATGGGCGACTAGACTCTCCACATAGTCTAGTTGCCCAAGGACGACTAGACACGGACAACGTCTAGTCGCCCACAGTTCACTAGACCATGTTTTCTTCATCATCCTCTCCTTCGGATATTTGCTTGTATGTCTCTCATTTTGTCTCGATTGGAATTCCCGTTAAAGTTTCCCGATAACGATCGTAAGACTTTTTTTTGTAAGAACTTCATATCGATCATATAAAATGATAACGGTTAACTTGAAAACCGATATTAACTTAACTATACGATTAGTCTTATCATTTCGTGAAACAATCACCGTGTAATCGCACGAAGAACGACTTCTCTGAAAGAAATCACAAAAATCACTTAATCGCAAAACGATCCAAGAAGGCCCGAAACGCGACAAAGACCCACTTACGATTCCAGACGAGAATGGGCCCAACTACGTTGACAATTTACCCGAGTTCCACGAAAGATAAATAGAAAAGAGATAAATGTCAAGTTTAGAGATAAATATGGAAAAATCGGGAAGATAAGGAAGATTTCCGCGAAACGATAGATTTGGATCACAGAAGGAATATTTTTGCGGAAGAATATACTCGAATCAGGGGCAGAAAAGGAGAGAGGACCGACCTACAAAGGCATATATAAGAGAGGCGATTAGGTTATTTTTCCGTGTTTGTTAGCGAGCTGCGACTCAACTAGGTTTACAAGTCTTACGTTGTTAGAACTAGGAAACTCGCCTATACCTCTTGCGGCCAAGGCTTATCACCTGTTGTAACACTCACAAGCAGATTCGGAATAAGATCTCGATTGCTCAATTCTTGTTTCGATTCCTTTTTCACTTTTACTTCGTCTATTATTTCGTATTTTGACCTCTTGACGTTTGGCTAAGCAAAAATCCGGAACCTCAAAAGAAAGTTAGGGTTTCTTGGCTTTCCTCTGATTACGAAAATCGACAGTGTGAATTTCGGTTCCCACACTAAGTGGATAGAGGCAATAACAAGCCCGAAAAATGATGCAAGGGTAGTAATCAAGCTCTTCAAAACGATAATTTTTCCTAGATATGGCACTCCAAGGATAATGATAAGTGATGGTGGAAGCCACTTCATTAACAAGATTTTTTATAAACTCTTGAATGCTAATGGGTTAAAACATAAAGTGGCAACACCATACCACCCTCAAACTTCCGGACAAGTAGAGGGTATCCAATCGCCAAATCAAAGAAACACTAGAGAAGACGATTGGAGTGAATAGGAAAGATTGGTATACTAAGCTTGATGACACACTTTGGGCATATACAACAGCATTCAAGACGGCTATTGGGACTACACCATTCAACCTCATATATGGGAAATCTTGCCACTTACCTATTGAGTTAGAACACAAGGCACTTTGGGCTACAAGGAAGCTAAATTTTTACTTTAGAGAAGCCACAGAAAGAAGATTAGTGCAATTGGAAGAACTTGAAAACTTGAGGCAAAATAATTATAATAGCTCAGAAATTTATAAGGAAAAGACAAAATCTTTTCATGATATGAAGATCCTCAAGAGGGAGTTCAAGAAAGGAGATAAGGTTCTATTGTTCAACTCTCGATATAAACTCTTCCCCAGGAAATTGAAGTCAAAGTGGTCGGGTCCTTTTGATGTTGAAAAAGTAATGTCATATGGTTCAATAACTCCAAGGAACCATTCCGAAGAAGAATTCACGGTGAATGGGCAAAGATTCAAGCCATACTTAGCGGATACATTACAAGAGGAAGCGAGGTGACTCGTCCTCCTCGATGCACCACAACCATAGATAACTTCAAAATCAAGCTAATGACTATAAACAAGCGCCCTTGGGAGGCATTGCCAAGAAAAAAATCCACTTTGTCATATGAATAAACACTTTTAATTTCAAATTTTCTTTATTATTTACTTAAGTATCTCATAAAAGTTTTATGATTATGGTGTGTAGGGGAGAGAAGATAAACGAAGCATCTACTAAACGAATTTCTGAAGAATTTCTAGCACTCGCCTCAATTTATAAAATGTTGGACAAGTTTTTGAGAAATGAAGAGAAAATGGAGTAACTTGCAAGATTTTATTAAACATATGTTTTAATTGCTTCTCTCTTTCATTTCCATAACTTTTCTCTCTCTTAAGGAATTGGGCAAGAAAAATCTCTCTCTCCTTTTGCTAGAAAAATCGAAATTTCTAACAAAATTTTCGAAAATTTTAGCTTCACTTCCGCAGTCATCCTCTTGAGTCTTTCTTAGCATTCCTCACTTAAGAACCTAAGGTATGTTCTCTAATCTTTAAATTTTAAGAAAAGGTGGAAACTTTCTTTGAATCTTGGGTTCTTTAATCGTAGTATCCTAAGCTTGAACAAGATGTGTTTATGGTTAGAATAGCTTAGAGAATGCTTGGGAATGAGGATTCAAGACTTGGTTTAGAAGATTTGGTGCTTAATTTGGATTGCTAGTGAGATTTGGTGATTTAAAGAAAATGGTCGTTGTAGTATAGTGGTAAGTATTCTTGCCTGTCACGTGGGTGCCCTGGGTTCGATCCCCGACAACGGCGCCAAAAACTTGATAGAGAGATTCTTAGCAAGTTTTAAATTTATAATGTCCTTGAACACTAATATTTTAATAGCCACAAATATATGGCAATGCTATTGTAGTATTTAAGGTATCGATCCACGAAGAGCTAAGCGTCTAAGCATTAGGATTGTAACAAAATTCCTTAAGCTAAGCAAATATGAATAGAGTGATGAAATTACTAGCTAAGAGATGATAAATGCAAAGAACAAAACACAAAAGGCAAAAATAAGATAAAAATGCATTGGAGCATTGGGTATAACTATCATGAGAATCAAATAACAATCAAACAATGATTCAAAGATTGGATTAAGCACCAATCAAAGACAAGACAAAGCTCAATTAATTCATTTCCATGATCCTAATCCATTTAATAAATCCTACATCAATTTAATCTCCCGATAGTGATCTAGCATTCATCAATCATTAAACACAAGCCTATTAGTCTCCTAAACACCTTGGACACCTACTCCCATAGGCTAAAAATGTTAAGCAAAATTTAGGTTCTCTTAGGCATTTCCTTGAACATCTTCCAAGTGTGAAATCCTTAAAATATAAAATTTGATTGATCATGTCAAATCTAGCCTTAAGCACCCCTAAATCATGTGAATCTATATGAATACAACCCTAAACATAAATGATTTGAATCAAAACATTCCTAATTTAGCTTAACCCATGATCTAACATGGAGAAGAACAAAAGGAAATAGATAAACAAATGGAAATACATAAATAAAAGATAGAGTTGAAGAATCCTTCACTAGAGTGGCATAAGAAATGAAGATCAATCTAAAATATCAAAAGAGAGAGTTTGGATCTTAATCCAACAGTAGATTGAAAGAATATTAGGTTAAAAAATAGCTTATATACATATTAGGTTTGGATCGGGTCGACCTGGGACAAACCGGGTCAGACATGGCTTGTTTTGGTGATTTCGGGGGTTTATGGCGGTTCAAGGCCCTTTGGCTGGTGGTCCACAACCTTTCTCCAGACCGCCAGCCTTCCCAGCAAGCAATCCTGGCAGTCTGGACACCGGTTTTCAGACATGTCTTCGGTATTTCACTTATAACTTTTGGACCGTAGTTCGGAATGAGCTGAAACCACCAAAAAATGTAGCTAATTCAATTTTTTATCTTGTAATAAATTTTTGTTCAATAAAATCACGGGAAGAGTTCCATCTGATCTCATATTTAAGACAATTTGGTCGGTTCTCCATCTAACATCTACTCATTTGCATCCAAGAACATTTTCTTCATGATTGTTTAAATGCCATGCCTTTTGCATCATTCAATCCATCTATTTAGCTCCAATGTACCTAAAAGTTCTAAGGAAATGCAATGCAAAGCACCAAATATAGCCTAAGACTCTAAGATGATCAATCTAAACTAAATGAGACTAAAACTAATACTAAAGTTTCTAAATGAGCTAAAAAGGGATTGAAAACCATGCAAAAATAATACTAATAATGGTACAAAATACACAAATGTTAGAACTCCAAAGACATAGATTGGGTCTTTGAGCTTCCATGTTCTTAGAAATATATCTAAAAGGAAGAGATGAAGAGAAGAGATCCAAATCCACTCAAGGTATTAAAAGTAGTTATTACAAGAGTTTGATCTCAAAGATATTGTAAAAACTTAGAAGATAGACAGAGATATGTTCTTCGTTCACATAACAAGGTATTTATACTAAAGAGGGGAAGTGTGGGTGCCCTAGAAGCATTTTTTCACGTCAAAGTGCCCTGCTGTCGCACAAAAGTAGACCACTGTCAACCTCAAGGTAGCTTACTTTTGGCAGCATCCCAAATGAGGCAGCTGTCGACCCAAAGTGCCCTGTTGTCGATGTCGAAAACTGCTCACTTTGGCAGCTTGTGGCCTTTTCTTCCATCCTTTGATTGCTCCAACTGGCTCCATCTTTTCCCATAGCATTTGGCTCCTCTTTTCTTTGATTCCTTATCTCCAAATCCACCTTGAATCCACCTCTAGAGACTCCATGAGTCTCAAAGTTGTTCCTACAAATGCAAAGAAATGACATGCAAATGCATTATGATCCTAAACTAGACTCTAGACTTAAACTTATGGATTCTAAGACTTATATGCAATATATACAACCTAAATGTGGATGAAACTAAGCTAAAATGCACTAAGATATGCAAGAAAATATGTACACATCAATCATGTGCATTTAAAAATGACATACTTGTAGCGTTTAAGAGCTTAGTTATGGAGAGTTGTAGGGCAGTTTTGCTAATTTTCGTCCGTCCTAAACAATATAATGTACAAAGTAAGATATTTAGATGGCCAATATAGAATATGTGCTTCTAAGTTCTACCTCCATACAACTATAAAACCAATAGTGGTGAAAAAACTTGATAATGTAAATCGTATTTAAAATTTTGATAGTATAGGTTTGAAATCTTAAGTTATCTTAATTATTTTGAACAATATATTCATATGATCCATTATTCTTCCTAAATTAATAAATATGTTCCACTTCTTCTAGTTTTACCTTCGTTCTTCTACTGGCTCTTTATATTCTCAACAATCATTCTCCATACACCTCTAATTATTTCCCATTATGGTTTCACTCTATGCTTGATGATTTATCAAGATTTGTGTTTGTGTTTTGGGACTAAAGTTATGATCATCACCATGCTCATGTGCTTATTTTTTTTATAAAGAATGAAGAATTAAGAGAGAGAAAAAAAGTCAAATGCCAACGGTCTAACATTTGGGTGAACTGTAGTTTTAAAAATGTAGATTTTGGGGTTCAAGCCATAGGATACATTCTTTGTTCAATCGTTGACTCTGAAACCTAGAATGTATGTAAATATTAAATTCTGGGACTTTAGATTTAGTGTTTCCTCATGCATACTCGTAGTCGATGCTCGTGTATGCGAATGAAAAACCAGATGGTAGTGCTTCAAAAATAAAAGTAGAATAAATAAAATATGCAAATAAATGACATGTATCCTTCGAGTGACCTCCCATATTCATCTTGTCAATCACACGAAAGACCAAAAATACATACACGAAATTATATATTTCCCTTGTAATTTTAGGAACAGTTAAGAGCCAAAAATATCAATGCCAACTTTATAACAACAGAAGGTGAAGTATTAAACATTATCATCGATGATCAAATTGGATTGTCTGAAAACAGGAAACTTTACCAAACTAAAAGGAGAAACATCTTTGTTTCTTGTCGTCATCGTTAAGAACTTCGTCGTCCATTGAACCAAAGCCCTCATCAACTTCCACGGAAGGTTCTTTGAAGTAGGTGAAGAAACCTTATACCATCACCAAGTATAGAGAGAGTTGGACTGAGGAAGAACATAATAAGTTTCTTGAAGCTCTTCAACCGTAAATTATCTTCTTCTTTTTCTTCTCTTCCATAGGATGCTTCCTCTGTTTTTAAGTTGTCTTGTATGGAGATATACTTTGTTTTTTTGCTGTGTTTGATTAGTTCCATTGAACAAAAAAATAGAGTAAATTTTCTTTATATGTTAGCTTAAAGATCTACTCTAATGGTAAAGTCTCTTGTTTGAGTAAAACAGAATTATATCTCATCTTGTGTACCAATTCATGTCGCACTTAGTCTTTAGATTCAAAGAAAGAATTTTAAATAAAAAGCATCCATGTCCTCTTTTGATTTGTACCAAAGCTTTTGGTTACTGTGAAGTGTGTGCTATAGTTTTTGTGTTTTTGAAAGCTCTATAAAAAATTTTCTTTATACGAAAGGAGAAACTCTACTATTTTTTTGATATGCAACTGTTGTATAGAATACTCACTTCCCTTGGCTTCCCATGCTGGGATACTCACCTTTTTGTACTAAATTCAATAGTCATTAACTAATGTTTAAATAGCAAGTACAATCACCTTTCCCGCATTGATCACTTCTTCTTCTTCTGATAAATTGTCTGACACATACAAAGCATTTAATTTATTAATATTGGTTAAGAATCTCTAAGAGAAACATACATATCAAAAAAAATTATCTAACCAGGATTAACGATGGTCGATTTGGCAAGACCATGGAGATTTTGTTTTGGGAAGTTCCTTTGTCTACGTATTTCGGCAAAAGAGGATTGACGGTATTACCTGATGAACTTGACTATACACTAAAAAGCACAAACCTGCCAATGTTATGCACCTCCTTTGACCCTTCTTTCACTGAAACCTTTTGTCAAGATTTTATTCCCCACTTTTGGTCGAATTCGGACCTATGATTTCCATATGGTCGGCATGATTTTTACGAATGGAAATTAAAAGCAGCATGGCTTTGGATTCACGTCAATTGACACTATTCATCTTTCTCTCACCTTAGTTATTTGTTCAGAGATTTTTCTTCTTCTAAATTAGCAGAAAATAGTAAGTGAGAATTGTAAGTCAATTCGAGGAAGAGGTTGTCGAGAAAAATAAGAGAAAATGGCTCTTGCTGTCAAGGTTCGTTGTACACTATAAGTGAAACAGATAATGACTTAAAACTCTCGTAGGCAGCTGCTGAAGAAATTCGTAACGGTTTATAAACGATTTATAAATATATTTACGAATTTAATTCCCA
>OVAN01013229.1:0-11954 GCA_900406275.1 Anastatica hierochuntica
AACCCTAGTTTTTTCTAAGTGTTTTGCGGTGACGAAAAAGTTGTTTTTTCTTCTCTTCATCCTTCTCCTTCGCACCCTTTATATAAGTCTTCGTGGGCTTGGCTCGTTTCTTTTTTCGTCCCCNAAATATTCCTTTTTCCCTGATTCGCATATATCTTTTCGAGATCCTTCCTTATCTTCTCGAAACTTAACATTTTCGTGAAACCATGGCAAACCGTCATCGCAGATGGGCCAATTCTCGCCTGGAACCGTAAGTGGGCCGTTATCGCGGGGTGGGCCCTTTCGGGCCGTTTCGCGGCTAAGTGATTTTTATGATTGGCGCGGGAAATCGTTTCTCGTGAGACCAAGCGGTAATAGTTTCGTGGAACGAAGGCCGATCGTATAGTTCAGACTCTTCCGGTGTTTAGGTTAACTGTCGTCGTTTTAAACGATCGATACGAAGTCCATGGAAGGTACGAATCCTTACGATATCATCATGACGGTTTGACGGAAACTCCAATCGAGACGAAACGAGAGGCGATCAAGTGACGATTCAAAGAAGATGATGATCNATGTTGTTCGCGTCCTAGCGCCATCTGGCACCAAGACCGAGCCCTGGTCTTGGCGCCAATTAGCGCCAAGACAAACCTCCAGTCTTGGTTTCAATTGACGTCTAGATCGGCCTCTAGTTTAGTCGTCAATCAGTTCTAAGACTCGTTCGTAGGTTTGGCGTCAATCGGCGTTTAGATAGTTCTCCAGAACGATGCGGTTCTCCTATGCTTTCGGTGATTTCGTATCGCTTCGAAGGTTATATCGTGTGGCCTTGTGAGAGTTGTCCGAAAGCCATTGATGTTAACTTTAGCATTCGGGTGCTTTAGTTTCTCGCGGACGGATCGACTTCTTTGAGAGATCGTCTAGACCCCAATTGGCTTGCGATCTAGATGACGGTAAGTCTAGACGATGACAAGTCTAGATGACGGCAAGTCTAGACGACGGTGAATCTAGATGAAGATAAGTCTAAAAGACATTAAGTCTAGACGACGGTGAGTTTAGATGATGGTAAGGTTAGACGACGTTAAGTCTAGACGACGACGAGTCCAGACGTTTGTCGTGTTTCTGAGCAAGTCCGATTAGAGATGCGATCTTGGACATTGATTTCGAGATTGCTATTTTTGACAACAACACATATAGTTTCACTTCTTTAATTCTGAATGGTCCGGACCAACATGATCTAAGCTTTCCAGGAAAAAAACTTAAGTCTTGAATTGAATAACAGAACTTTGTCATTTGGAGAGGACGTCTTTAGCACTATCTTCCTGTCATGATAAGCTTTTGTTATCTCTTTATATATCTTGGCGCTTTCATACGCCAAATGTCAGATTACTTCTAACTAATTCAATTGGATCAATCTTCTTTCACCTGCGGTCTTGAGATTGTAGTTAAGCTCTTTGATTACCCAAACAACCTTGTATTCGAGTTCAACAGGAAGGTGACAAGCTTTTCCGTACACAAGATGAAAAGGTGTCATTCCTAATGGTGTCTTGAATGTCGTTCTATATGCTCAAAGAGCGTCATCAAGTTTGGCAGACCAATCCTTCCTTATCTTTCCTGTGATTTTCTGAAGGATGCTTTTGAGCTCTTGATTGGAAATCTCGACTTGTCCACTGGTTTGTGGATGGTAGGAGCTTGCAACCTTATGTTTAACACCATGTTTCTTCAAAAGATTAGCAAAAACTCTGTTTACGAAATGCGTACCTCCATCACTTACAACGACTCTTGGGACTCCAAATCGATATTTGAACATTTTGATTACCACATTTGCATCATTAGTGGGACATGCTATAGTCTCCACCCACTTAGATACGTATTCCACTGCCACAAGTATGTATTGATTCCCAAATGACGTTGGAAAGGGTCCCATGAAGTCTATTCCCTACAGATCGAAGACTTCAACTTCTAGGATAACGTTTTGTGGCATCTCATTTCTTTGGCTTATGTTTCCCATTCTCTAACAAGCATCATGATAGCTCAGGTTTTCGCCCGAGATAAAACTGCAAGCGCACAGAAGTACGTTGTAGTGGTTCAAGATCGAATCCACAGAGACCAAAGGTAGCATGTTGAATTTCATATCAAATAGCGGGCTAAAGCGGTTTTCGCCCGAGATAAAACCGCAAGCGCACAGAAGTACGTTGTAGTGGTTTGGGATCGAATCCACAGAGATCAAAGGTAGCACGTAGAATTTAAGATCAAATAGCGGGCTAAAGCGAAAAAAATGTTTTGGTAAAAATGCAGTAAATCAAAATTGAAAAAGCAAAGAAAGCAAACAAATGACTACAGGGTTGTAAATCAATCAATAAAGAGTTGGGAATTAGGTATTCTCATGGAAACATTTCATTAAAGACTCAAATTATTAATTAGGGAACATGTTTTAAACTGTCTTGAACTCAAACACAATTATAGAATTGATCTACTTCCGTAGTATCAACTCCCTCTGCATTACAAACCTCGAGACTAACTTTTGTTGACTCTCAGATTCTAATCATGCATTCTAAACAAGTTTGATACGTTCACAATTCACTTAAACATCAACTTCCAATGGCTTAAGAAGAATTTCTCCGTTAGGATTCTTTCAGGCATTTAAACAAACACTTTCCAGACGTTAAACAACCTAAGATTAGAAACTAAGTGATCAATTTAATTACATGCATTACAAACAATCCTAGATGAAGTTCCAATTGATTAAAACCCTAATCATACAATTATATGTCAACAATTCACGAATCCCTATGTGAGAACCTTAAACCCAACAAGCAAACTACTCACTCATGATAATCGAACAGACACAGATCAGATCAGAGAGACACATGATTGTATTGAACAGAAAATAAAGAGTAAGGTTCAAAATTCTTCTCGGATTCGAAGTACGGAAGATGATTCTTCTCCTTAGGTTACAAAGCTCTCTCTTGCTCTGAAAAACTAAGAAAAAGTGCATAATGAAACAGCAAACACAAGCTTACGTTTTAGTAATGAAATCCGGTTCAAAATAAGTTTGGTTTGGTTCTTCGTAAAGTCGGTCTGAAAATCAGAACAGGGATCGATCGATCCTTGTCCATTTGATTGGATATTTTCAGCCTTCAAGAAAACTTCCTTCCGTGCTTTAAATCCATCCAAAATGAAATCTTTTCGCACATCTACACTCTATTCCTATAAAAACAACAAAGAACACAAATTCGCGACAAAAAGATCTGAATACATACTAAAAACCATAAATCTCTTGTAAAAACCGTGATAAAAGTTACTAAAATACTAACACATCAAATCCTCCAGACCTGAATCTTTGCTTGTCCTCAAGTAAAGGAAACGAAGATTAAGCCTACAGGAAAAGAAATTTGAAAACCAAATGGATCTTATGCTATCAGAAAACCTTACTCTGCACTAATTTCACTAACCATATAGACTTAGAACAGTTAGAACATTCTCCCCAAGAATCGCTGCATAATCTCCCAAGCCCATCTAAACTTTAAAATCTGAACATGCAAACTCAGCTTCCATGTTAATCATTCAAGATAGGCTTGAAACTTTTTCACAAAAGAACTTGTAATCAGGAAATTAGGCCAAGTATTCAAGCCTTTTACTGGTGAGGCTTAGAGTGTTTCGGGTATCAAAAACTACGTCAGAATGCAAGACATTATGCAAAATCGCAGGAGAGAAAAATTATATTGATATCCATGTCCCCTAACTATCCAAGTACAAACCACCAATCAGAAGTAAACTGAATATGTGCAAACTTCTAGGTGAAACCAATCAACAATATAATATGCAAATGCTAATTTCTAAACTAGATATAAAGAAATAAATTGAATTTTTGTTTTTTTTTTCTTTTTCAGAGAGAGAAAATCTGGTAGAAATCAGCATGTCAATGAAGTTTTTAAACTTTAAAACACCCATACAGCACGAAGAAATGCAACATATTCATCAGAACCTCCAAAATACCCAACACCAAAAAATCAGACACTCAGGACCGTGTCTAAACCACCTAAATTGTTCAATCCTACCTAAGCAATTAGAAGGATCATGTCTACCCTATTCTCTCCATTTTTTTAAACATGTGGGCATATAAGATCAAAAAGAAATGCATGGAGATTCAAGGAGATAAGGTAAGGGTGTGGTGCCAGACTAAAGATGAGTCTGGTTACTCAGGATAACCGAAAAGAATGGTAGAAAAATGGGGATGTAATCCTGAATGATGGGTTTCATTCCTTATTTCAAGTTCCTGGATCAAAGCAATTAAGTTCATTAGTAGGCCAAATAAAATAGAGTTAATAACATTTCAGACAAAAGTCTGAGTTCCAGAAATCTCTGGTGGGGACTTTGGTCATGAGTTATTCCGGTTTGCCTGCGCTAAAAGTTCAAATAAAATGGTCAATGAGAATATAAATAAAGTTCAATGCGCAAAGATAATAGTCTGAAATCATTATAAAGCATAAACAATCCATAAATGACTCAATAAAAACATCAAAATGACTCAAACAACACCAAAAGAAAAAGAAAAACATAANTCCAGACTTATTTCGCACCGTCTCGGTATGAAACAAGTCCAAGGAAGGGGTAAGTAGCAAATGAAAAGAAAAATAACAATCCAAATAAAAAGAAAAATAAAATAGAATTGAAAAGACAAGGAAAGAGAACTACTGAGTTGCTCTGAAAGTGCTAGGCCTCTGTCTGGAAGTGTCCCTGGGGCGCCTGCCTACATCTCGGAAGCGTAGTCTGCTCTTCTCTTGGAGCGCTGCTCGCTCCGTCTGGCCTTCATTCATGCAAGATTTGCGCGAGTCTGCTGAGTCTCCTCCTAATCAGAGTCCTTACTCTCAGTCTCCTCGTCATCATCATTTGCAAAATAGCTGCATGAACAGGTGGCGCTCTGCGCCTAATAGCATCCTCACGAACAGACCTGCTAGGAGAACAAGAAAGCAACCTCCCTATCCTTGAGAGTCCTCTGGCGAAACGCAACATAAGAGAACTCGTCCTCTGATGACTCTGAACGGTCCAAGCTTTTAACTCTACAGTAGTAGGAGAAGGATACGGTGGTGGGTCAAGCTCGTAGGCACTAAAATCCTCCAGAAATAGCTCTGCGATCTCAAGATCAGTGCGTGCAGCAGGTGGAGGCATATGAGCCTCATAGTCAACATCATCAGCAACACGGTCCCCAGCAGGACCTGAAGAATCCTTCCTGAAAGAAGGGAGCAGTGACAAAGACGCTTTGCACGAGGAAAAAACTCAACTCCTGATGAATCAGGTAAAGATGTCATGTCCGGGCATGGCAGCTCGATGTACAGAGACCTCTGCCGGCGGTCCTGAAAGTGATAGATGAACGGTCTCGAGCTGTCTAGATAATGCTTCTATGGGGAAGCTAGAATGCCGCTGTCAAGGAGATGCTTCCCATCGAGTAAAGCATAAAGAGGTCGCGGGACGCGATGTATCCCCCCTTGCTTGGGGAGCTTAAGCTTCGCTCTCTGATGACCAGTGAAATCGAACCTGAGAACCCGCAGAAGTCGGGTGATAAGAGCAACCGCAACAAAAGACTTCTTCTCAGAAGCCACCACCTTGAAGAAGGCGAATTTGTCAGCAACCATCATAGCCATGTTCAAATCCATAGCCTCCACATAAATGATATGAGGTGCCAAGTCCCATGTATGTCTAACGCCAATAAAAAGAAGTCCCAACTCGTCATTGGTCACAGTATCATGGATACACTTGGCGTAAATGAGCGAGCTAAGAACCTTGGCCGCGAGGCGAAGGACAAGACTGCGGATACGCGAATGCTTCGCGCTCCGAGAGACAAATTGTCCAGTAGCAATAAAGTCCCAGAACTCACTGGACCTCGGCAAAGTTGGTACCCAAGTACCTCGTCCTTACTCAAAACCAAAAAATCGAGCCAAGTCCATGAGGGAGATAGAGTAAAACTGACCCTGCACAATGAAAGAGAATGTGCCTTGATCAGCCACAGAGTTATCCAAATCCGGATGGACACAACGTGTAGAGGCCAGAAACTCCCGACACAGCTCGGGGTAGACATGCTCCTGAAGCTCCAGCAAGCCTTGGAGTCCCATCCTGTCAAAAAGAGCATAGAAGTCCTGCCTAATACCAAACGCCTCCAGGAGGTCGTTATCAATGACTCGAGTCATCAGGAAAGTGATGTGTCCCAAAACCTGTAGAAACTGCGAGTCAATATTGGTCCCATTGCTGATTAACCGTACCGTTGGCAGGATGTGTGAGATCGCTCCTCTTGAAACGACAATGTAGAATGGAGCTAGATGGATCCCAGGTCTTTGGAACCTCTCTTATCTTTCGTCTACTCATAACCTGCGAAAATAAATACTTGGAAACCAAATTAGTATCCGAATCAAAATGATACAAACACGAAAGTCAATCTCTGTAATTCAAAGAGTAATGTTCCTGCGAAAATCAAGAGCATCAACAGCAAGAGCATGCATCAAACAACTGATCAAAGCAAGAACAATATCAAATATGTCTAATTTTTGTTTGCGTTTCAAATCCAAGTGAAAATAATCGATTCATCGCAACCAATCATCAAAATTGTTGTAAGCAATAACAAAAATGCCATAAAAGAATAAAATCATCAATATCCAAGGCAAATCATGAAGAAACATGTATCCTCGCAACAATCTGGCGTACGAAACGCGAAATCATAAAAATCATCAATTCAATCCTTAAAACGCTAAATCTAGGTACAATCCTACTGCTAAACATCTTAGAGCATGTGTATAAGATCATTCAAGTACATTCATCAAAATCAAAGAAATCAAAAGTTTCCAAATTTCTCTCAAAAATCTGCTAGTAGAGATTGCAGACACATACCTTAGATTTTGCAAAATCTAATCCGATCGAAAGATAGAGCACAAAATCCTCTTGATTTAGACTCAAAAATGACTCAGATCCGTTAAGATTTGAAGAAAATCGAGTGGAAGAGGTGATTTTTTCGTTTTGGGTGAAAGAGAAATTATAAACTTACTTGTGTTGGTCGCATGATATAAGCTGTGTAATCAGGTCAAGGATAGATCGATCCGAGGACAAGGATCGGTCGATCCTTTTCCCTTTATTTGACACGAAATTAGATAGGAATTGATCCATCCAGAGATAGGGATCGATCGATTCCTGTCCGTCTGTTTGGGTGGTCCTGTTTTCTACTATAACAAAGCTAAAAAGCACATAAAAACGTCAAAAGCACCAAAAACAAAAAAATCGAAAACGTAAAATACTACAAAATTAGCTAAAAATCGAAGAGAAAACTGCCTAGTGGGTTGCCTCCCACTCAGCGCTTGTTTAATGTCTCGAACCTGACTGTAATGCGTTTAGACAGCAGGTGGATCCTTCAAAAGAATACACATTCTTTCGTCGGATGGCTCGTCTGCAATGTATGGCTTAAGTCTCTGGCCATTCAAAGTGTATTTCCTCTCATTGTAATCAAGAACAACAGCTCCATACGGTCGCACCTCAGCAATTAGGAATGGTCCCGACCAACGCGATTTGAGCTTTCCTGGAAACAATCGCAAATGTCAGTTAAACAAGAGTACTTGATCTCCTACAGCGAATTGGCGTGGAATGATCCTCCTTTCATGGAATTCTTTGGTCCGCTCCTTGTAGATCTTTGTGTTCTCATAAGCATTCAATCGTATCTCGTCAAGTTCATTGAGTTGAATCATCTGCCTCTCAGCTACGGGCTTGATGTCGAAGTTCATCAACTTCATAGCCCAAAGTCTCTGGCACCCGAGTTCAACAGGAAAATGACATGCCTTCCCTTACACCAAATGAAATAGTGTAGTGCCTAGTGGTGTCTTGTAGGCGGTGTGATATGCCCTTAACGCATCATCTAGCTTCATAGACCAATTTTTTTGGCATTTTGCCTACGTTCTTTTCCAGGATTCCCTTGATTTCCCTATTGGAAATCTCAACTTTTACACTTGTTTGAGGATGATAAGGTGTGGCTACCTTGTGTCTAACTCCATGCTTCTTCAGAAAATTCTCAAACAACTTGTTGATAAAATGGGATCCTCCATCACTTATTACCACTCTTGGCACCCCAAAGCGAGGGAAAATCACAAATTTGAACATCTTCAGGACCACTTTGGCATCATTAGAGGGGCTGGCCAGCGCCTCAACCCACTTAGAGACATAGTCTACTGCAACCAAAATGTATTGTTTTCCATAAGAAGATGGGAAAGGTCCCATGAAATCATTACCCCATACGTCAAAAACCTCTACTTCCAAGATGAAGTTCTGAGGCATCTCATTTTGCTTACTGATGTTGTATTTTCTCTGGCAAGCATCACACTTAGAGACATAATCATGGGCATCCTTGAAGAGTGTTTGCCACCAAAAACTTGCCTGCAACACTTTTGAAACATTTTTGAAAGTAGCAAAATGTCCTGCATATTCAGAACCATGGCAGTGATACAAAATACATTGCATCTCAGACTCTTGAATACACCTGCAAAAAAAGTTCATCATCGTATCTCTTGTAGAGAAAAGGATCATCCCAGAAGTAATGTCTGACATCTCTAAGGAACTTCTCCTTCGCATAGCTTGCGAAATTTGGTGGCTCCACATCTGCACTCAGAAAATTCGCAAAATCTGCAAACCAAGGAATTTCATCGTGAATCTGTCCAATGGCAAAAAAATCAACATTATCCATGTACTCATCCTCCAACAAGGCAACCATATAGACATTCTCCTCATGGAGACTATTAACGAGTTATGTATTAGCTTCCACTCGCAATCGAGACAAATGGTCTGCAACACCATTCTCGATACCACGCTTATCACGAATATCTAAATCAAATTCCTTAAAAAGCAAAATTCATCTCAAAAGTCTCGGTTTAGCATCTTTCTTAGACATAAGGTACCTCAAAGATGCATGATCAGTGTGTACAATGACTTTCGATCCCACTAGGTATTGTCTGAATTTCTCAAATGCGTAAACCACAGCTAGAAGCTCCTTCTCTGTAGTCTCATACTTGATCTGAGTATCATCAAGTGTTTTGTTGGCATAGTAGATCACATGAAGCTTCTTCTCTTTTCTCTAACCCAACACTGCTCCCACTGCATAGTCACTAGCGTCACACATTACCTCGAAAGGTAAATCCCAATCTGGTGGCTGTACAATTGAAGTGCTCACTAGTGCTTCCTTGATTGTCTGAAAAGCTAACAAATAGTCAGTATCAAAATCAAATTTGACATCCTTACAGAGCAATCGAGTCATGGGTCTGGCTATCTTTGAAAATTCTTAATGAATCGTCTGTATAACCCTACATGTCCGAGAAAGTTGTGGACATCCTTGATAGAAGTAGGAGTTGCAGGCTCATCATCACCTCCACCTTGGCCTTATGAACTTTGATCCCTCTCTCAGAGATTCGATAGCCAAGCATAATCTCATCCTGCACCATAAAATGACATTTCTCCCAATTCAAAACCAAGTGTTTCTCTTCACATTGTTCTAAAATCCTGCAAAGGTTAGACAAGCAGTTAGAAAACGAAGAACCATAAACAGAAAAAGTCATCCATGAAGACTTCCATGATATCTTCGATCAAGTCAATGAAGATAGACATTATGCATCGCTGGAAAATCGCAGTGCATTGCATAATCCAAATGGCATTCTCCAGTAAGCGTATGTCCCATATGGACATGTGAATGTAGTCTTTTCCTGGTTTGCCGGATGGATGGGAATCTGAAAGAAACCTGAATAGCCATCAAGAAAACAATAATAAGGATGGTTAACAAGTCTTCCCAGCATTTGATCAATAAAAGGAAGTGAAAAGTGATCCTTTCTCGTGGCCGAATTCAGCTTCTTGTAATCAATGCACATCCTGTGGTCTGTGATAGTCCTGGTGGGAATGAGCTCGTTCTTCTCATTGGTGATAACAGTGATTCCACCTTTCTTTGGTACACTATGTACTGGGCTCACCCATGTGCTGTCAGAAATAGGATAGATGACATTTGCACTCAAAAGTTTAAGAATCTCCTTCTTGACAACTTTCATCAAATTAGGATTGAGCCTCCTTTGATGTTCGATTGAAGTCTTGGATTCATCCTCCAAGTGGATCCTATGCATGCAGAGATCTGGAGAAATACCTGTAATATTATCCAAAGAATATCCCAACGCTTGTTTATACTTCCTTAACTTCGAAAGAAGCAAGGTAGTCTCAGCATTGTTCATATTAGCATTGACAATTACAGGATATGTAGAGTTAGGACCTAAGAAAACATACCTTAGTCTTGCAGGTAGTGGCTTGAGCTCAACTTTTATAGCTTTCAGCTCGCTCCAATCAGCACTCGAACTCGCCACCAATGATGTAGAAGTCACAGGTTATTGCTCTTCGAGCTTGATAAATGTGACATGCTTCTCAACAGCAAGTGTTGAATCCAGCAATTCAGCAACCCTAGAAGTACCTGCATTCAAAAACCCATATTCACTTTCAATTTGAGTTAAGGGTACCTGCAATGGATCCTCAATGTAGAGCTCTTCAGCGAAGTCTTCGATCAAATCAGCAAGTGTATCAACCCAAAACGTGTGCCCATCAATGGTAGGCTTCTTCATGGATTTCTCGATGTTGAACTTCATAGTCAACTTCCCAAGTCAGAGATCTATCTGACCATTCTGCACATCAATCTTGGCTCTAGCAGTAGATAAGAACGGTCTTCCAAGGATAATAGGATCCTAGGGTTCTTCTTTAAGCTCCAAGATAACAAAGTCTGTGAAAACACGTCCCTCTCCAACTCCAACGGGAATGTTATCTAGAATACCCACTAGTCTTCGAATAGATCTATCTGCAAGCACCAAAGACATTCTCGTGGGTTTATAGTTAGTCAAATTCAGACGCTATGATACCAAAAGTTGCATCACACTAACTCCTGACCCCAAATCGCAGAGAAATCGCTCAAAGGTAAGCGATCAAATCTTGCAAGGCAATACGAAAGGACCTGAATCCTCGCGTTTCTCTGGTGCGATGTTCTAAAGGACTACGCTACACTCCGTAGTAAGAACTGATACACCGTGCTCTAATATTATGCGATCTGAAAGAATCTGCTTCATGTACCTCTTAAGAGAAGGTACCATCTTGACTGCTTCGACAAAAGGCAATCGTACGTGTAATTCACCAACTAGATTCTTCAGTTTTTCGTACTCGCGTTCCTTGATCTTTTGACAGGGCTTGGAAGGATACGGAGGCTTGGGAGCATAAGGCGGGAGTGGTACATACTGATCCTCAACCTCCTGTGCATCTGACTGATCGCGAAAATTCGATACACTTGCGTCAGGACAGGGATGGATCTATCCAGGAAAAGGGATCGATCGATCCAGGAACAGGGATCGATCGATATAGGAATAGAGATCGATCGATCCTTGTCCTTCTCTTTTGATCGATCGATCATTTCATATGATCTATCAATCGCTGACTTCGGTAATTCTCCAACTTTTTTTGATTGAGGGATCGATCGATCCTCTGCCGCCGATCGGTCGATCGTTGTCCCTGACGATTTTTCAACCTTTTGTCCGCTTCTAAGTGTAATGGCATTGCGGTATTCCTTCACATTCTTCTCCAGTTTGCCTGGAACGACTCTCGGTGGAGCTCTATTGCTCGCAGAAGTCTAAGCAACATGTGTTTCCAGCAATTTCATGTGTGTGCTCAATGTCTCGAACTTCCCATTGAGATCACTATACATGTTATCCACCTTTTGATTCAAGTCTGCAGAGGACTTTGTCTGATTCTCCAGCACTTGCTGCAACATCTTCTTCAACTCACTATCTTGAGAAGACGCAGAAGATTGTCCTTGGTTCTGATTCTGATATCCCGACTGATTGTATCCTCCTAAACCAAACTGCTTCTACTGATAGCCACTGTTTCCAAAACCACTGTTCTGATTCTTGTTCTGAAATCCGGAGTTGAAGACACTCTGATTC
>OVAN01013230.1:0-13009 GCA_900406275.1 Anastatica hierochuntica
ATCAAATTCATGAGAGACATGATTGTATTATGCATAAACAAAAGTAAATAGAGGGTTCTGAAGACTTCTTGAATCGAAGAACAAAGAAGCTTTTTCTCCCTAGGTTACAAATTTGTCCTCTAACTCTCTAAAAATCTCTAAAAGTGCATTATGATAAGGAAAACACGAGCTTAGGTCTTTTTGTTGTAATCCGGTTTGAAATAAGTTTGGTCTGGTTCTTTGTAAAATCGGTCCGCAGATCGGGATAGGGATCGATCGATCCATACAGGGATCGGTCGATCTGTGTCCAATTTTCTGGGTATTTTCCAGCTTTGTACGAACACTTCCTTCGACACTTGAAATCCATCCAAAATGCATTCTTTTCGCACATTCAATCTCGAATACTGTAAAAACAACAAAGAACACAAAACCGCGCCAAAAATCCGAATACATACTAAAACCTTTAGATCTCGTGTGAAAACCGTAGTAAAAACCTACTAAAATACTGACACATCAGTCATCTCCACCACTCTTCTCCTCCACCTTATTTTTAATCTCCTCCGTAATCTAATTTTCTATTTTGCTTGGTTTTAAGAGGTGAGATTCTCGTTTACAATCAACTTTTTTGTTGAAAAGTATATTTTTCCGTTTTAATACTAAAAAGAGATTATATATGATTTATTTACAATGTATGATGATAAACAACAAAAGAGATAAAGAATGAAGATTTTGATGAAAAAAACGCAGGCGGCAGCTAGGGTTTTCGTAAGCCGAAGCTAAAAGACGAGTATAAAATTACAAAAATGCCCTTCACTACGAATCCACATATTTATTTTACAGTTGCTACATATTTGCTCTATTGTTACTACAGATTTATTTTACTATTATTACAGATATTTTTTTACATTAATAACAGATTTGTTTTACAGGAGTTACAAATTTTTTTTACAGTATTTACATATTTGTTTTACAATTATTACCTATTTGTTTTACTATTACTGCAGATTTAGTTTACCGTTGTTACATATTTTTTTATTGTTGTTGCAGATTTATTTTATTATTATTTGAAACTATGTTTAGTGATTACATATATTTTACAGTTATTAAAGATTTATTTTACATTTGTTACATAATTTTTTCTTGTTGTCGGCGGAAAAAAAAACTTATTTTATTGTTGTTGCACATTTATTTTTATTTCTGCACTTTTATTTACTTATTGTAATTTTGTTTTACAATTGTTGCTGATTAGACGCACACATTTCTTTTTGCTAAATTTTTTATGTGGTCTATTTTCTTTTGTTTTTGTAAATAAGAATAACAATTGTTGTATTCTAACTCAGAGAAATTTGAAAAATAGTAGATTTTTACTACCTTGAACTTTAAACAAGTGGCATAGAACCACTTTGCCATTTTTGTTGAGGTGAGTCAAATCGATCATAATGATATTATGCTTATAATATTTTAAAAATTAAAAATCAAATTAATGAACCAAAGACATTTGCGCATAGACATATATGTAATGTGTCATATAATAACAATTTAGCTCATCTGTAACAATATACGTAACAATAATCTAACTAATTAAAAGGGGTTAATCTAAGCCTCTAAGAGTGTCCACGTTGGAGATTTTTTGATAGTCTATTATATTGCCACGTCACCAATCACCAATTGGGGAAAAACATAAATCAATCTATCTGTAACCTAACCTTTTATACGTCTCTCTTTCTCCTTTCATCTTCCCCTTCCATCTTCCTCTTCACAGCTAACGGCAACTCATTGATTCAAACCCTAAATTCGCTTACAATCTCATATGAATAACGGAAGTTTGCTCATTCCCCTTCCTCAACATTTCATTCATTCATCTTAGATGAGTAAGAGCTCTTTAAATAATAATTCTCCATTTATTTTTCTCACTCATCTTTAAAAAACCATTCTTGCGTTTACGATTTCACTTCTCCATCGTCTCCTTATACGGTCGTTGGTTTTCACAGTCATGCTCGACGTCGTGAGATGGTTCGGGCGTTTAGAGATTGGGATAACGAAAGAGATTTACCTTCCAGAAGATTCTCCTCTGATTGTCGGGATGAAATCTGAATTTCATAGAAAATAAAGACGAGTACGAAGAACAAGACATCCGTTCGGTATCGGGAACACGAGTGTTAACAACAGAGAGACCCGAACGAGTTTATTCAAACCTTAAGGTAATCCGAATGTGAACCATATGTTTGAAGTTTATTTCATAAGCCTTTTGTGAGTTGAATAATTATGTAGAAATATGACTCAAAACGAGATTTTCCTCACCAACAACTGTTAAATTAGAGATTCACCTTACAGATTTTACTCCATCTACAACAAAACGACTCGGGATCCATCCAGGGAAAATTCAATGGCTGCAGATGGTGAATCACATATCTTCATCCGGAACCACACGAAGAACAGTGAAGAAATAGTTGATGTCACCACCGCTCTTCTCGCCTCAACTTCTGATATCAAGATAATCAATCATAACCACCAAAATATGGTAACACCAAACAATGTGTTGTGAGCTAACAATCAAATTTAGTTTTTCTTTACTTATTCCTTTTTCCTTTTGTATGTGATTCAATTTTTTAGTATTCTATTGTATTAAGATAACCACTTCAATATTGATGTATTCAGTTTTTTTGTTTAGGTCGAATCGTATCTCCAAACCAAAAAAAAAGGTAAGGCTCTAAAATTAGATTAGTTTTTTTCATAATTCTTTTTTTTGTATCTAACTACATTTGAGACAACAATTGTTTATAGAGATTGAATGTGTTGTTGCTGACTAATTCAATGTTGATTGTCTTTGAAAAATGGCTATGTTTATAGCATTACGCATTGGTTGGGCTAAGTACATGCTTGGTGGTACATAATCAAGATACTTCTGCTGATTTCCTCCTTGGAAGCAAGATTGGAACTTCTCCGACCATAATCAGTGACAATCTCTCCATGAGTAGACTGGAAAACAAAATTGTGTCTATTTTTTCGATTTTTGGCTTACATTATATTAGAGTCAGAGTTTGAACTTGCTTAACAATGGTTTCATGACACAATGCAGATGCATTTAGAGTCTTTTAAATAGTTGAAGCAAGCATACACCCGACTTAATAAGACCCAAGGGATTCTTGAAGGGGTGGGTATGTGGCAGCACAACTTCATATCTGCGAATTTCGAACAGAAAAAGGAAATATTGAAATTTATAAGCCTATTCATTTGTTTTTGGCTATTGCTGTGTGTGTAATAGGTGGTTGGAGAAGAGCTAGGTGTACTTCCGGGACTTGAGAGGCTGGTTTTCTAAGGCTAGCAATCTGAAAGAACCACAAGGGAAAGACTGATTATGGGAGGTTAACAAGTCCTATTATGAGATTTGTTGATGAGTCAATGAACATAAGCGACAATCAATCGCCTTTCAATGGTATGCAAAGTTCTGCCATGTGGGATACTTTGGAACGTTTTTTTGAGGTATCTATATATCTCAGAACTCAAGTTTCTTATAATCAAAGACTATAAATCACAGTTGACTTATGAGATTACCATAAACATGACTCCCTTTTATATACCAAAATTATTTTGTTTCACTCTCTTTGTGTTTAACTATTACCAAATTTTATATGGCTCATCGTTTTTGTGTATTGAGCAATCACATTTGTTTTTAACATGTAATTCAAGATTGGAGATAAAAAAAGAAAAGAAGACAATAAAGAAAACATTTATATTAGAGAATTAACTGTGGAGGAGCTAGGCTTTTATTTACTAAAAAAATATTATAATTTTTTCCAACATTGAAATACATTAACATAATTGAAAGTTGTACATCACAACCAAGAAATTACATATGTTTGTGTATTAGCTCCGCTAATTTGGCCAATAGATCAGTCGTTTTCTTCACAGAAATATACATTCGTGGATTTGGAAGCCCCTTGCAATATACATTCTTCACATTGAGGATGATGAAACACCCTCCTGAGATGGAAGTATAGAGTAAGATTATCTCCAACAAACGTAATATGCTCAAAACCAACCTATTCATATGATAGACTGCATCTCACAATGTTAACTTGAAGAGGACTAGATACTGCCTTCGTGGATGATGATCCTTGAATGATTTTCCGATCAAAATTATAATAATATATGAGCTTTTTTTTACAAACCAACAACATATATGATTGTATGAAAAATACATCAAGGTTTGTGTATTATGTATAAGATGTGATAAAAAAAAAAATGCATACGAAGTGAGTAGAAATATTTTTTAAATTAAAATATCAAAAACATAATAAAAATGATTAAAAATAATGTTTGCTAAAAAAGAAAAAAAGATTAAAAATAATAAATTTAAAATAAAGTGATATTTAAAAATGATATTAAGTTGCCGCCGGAAAAAAAAACATATTACGTCAAATAAAATGACAAATATATAAAATACAAACAAAAAAATAATTTAAAGACACTAAACACACGGATGGAATAAAATAGAAATAGACAAAAAAAACTAAAAAAATGCAATTTTAAAAATGATTGCAATATAGAGATTTGGACAAAGCGTAAAATGTATAAAACTTTGGAAACTATTTTCAATGTTCTAAATAAAAATTTTAGACTATTGACAAAGAAAATCATATTTTGTATACCAATTTAGAGTACAAATTGATTACAAGCCGGAGTTAATACATATGTCAAAGTTGACACATTTTGTATACCAATTTAGAGTACGAACAAGGAAGTAGCAATAATAAAAAAAAAATCCCAAAATTATTAAATTCAAGTAAACACTAAAGAGTTTCTATCTATAATAAACATTTCTCATATATGGAGAAGTTCATTGAAGATGATACTAAAAGCGACCAAAGGATATATGTTGTAAAGCTTTGTAATTATTACCGGTAATTTGCAATATCCCATAATATAAATCATATAAAAAAAATATATATATATATATACACACACACATTCAATAATTTACATAAAATTTCAAATTAAAACTATTGTAAATATTTATATGTGAAAATATAAAAATGATGAGTAATGAAAGTCAACATCCAAAATATTTTATGCAATGGTCAATTAATAATCATGGTCTCACACTTAATTAAATTTTTGAGATAAAAACATTAATATAATATTGATGGAGTTTTACTAAAAAACCCCCAATTTCTAAAAAAAAGAGCAAAAAAGTAAAATCACATTTTGGGATATGAAATTTAATTAATGGTGGATTCATGGTTATTCACTCAAATTTACCTTTATGCAATGATAGTTTTAAAAATAAAAAATTGAAAGATAAAAAGACACCAACAAACTTTTTTTTGAAAAGGCATAACCTTAAATAATATTTTGGATTATTAAAAATTGTTGTAAATAAAAAGATATCAAATAATTAAGAAAAAGATATGCAATTCTACAAAATATTTCTAGATTATTATAGCAACCATCGGCCTACTTGCTCCTCTCATCCTCCCAAGTGTTTATAAGTAGAATTTTGTAAAAATAAATTTTACAATGAAAGTATGCAAGTTCCTAAAATATTAAAATATGGTAATTTTCATAATATTCTATAAAATAGTTTTAAAAGTTAAAAATAACAAGTGATCATAGAAAACATGATTTTTTTTTAAAAAATGGTTTATTAAAATTTATAACTCAAATGGTATATAAAAAATATATGATCTAACTAATTAAAAGTAGCTAATTCTAGCATTTTAAGTTGTCCACATAAGACTCCCACTAAAGCCTCCTCTTATGCCACGTTAGCTTTAAACGTCTCCCTATTATTTCAAAAAACTACACGCCGTTTTGAAGCATCCCTTCCTTCAACCTCTAAAACATCAAATAGTCTATTTAAAACTATCCACCTAAGCATTTTAAAATCTCTTAAAATCTTGACACATCATCAGCATAACTCATGAACACAAATCAACTCAGCAACTCAGCAAAACATTTTGAACTTAAATGTTATAAATTATTTCTTTTAATTTTTTTCTTAGAAAGACAATCGTATACGTGTGTGTATATATATATTCGAACTAAACAAGATAAAAATTTAAAGTGTTAGCTAATTTCTGGAATCGAAAAATAATGAAAAAATGTCTTTATAGTTCACTAATAAAAATTCATATCTACTTTCAAATTTAGATGACTATATTGTTAACTAGGAATATAGATTGCTCGGTTCCGGTTCGGGTTCGGTTCTATTTTTTCGGGTCGGTTCCAGTTCGGGTATTCGGGTTCGGGTATTATGCCCAACCCTACCTATTCTTAACTATGTTATAAACATTTTTCTTCAATTTTTTTTATAAAAACACCACAAAATCAAAATATAGTAAATCTGGTGACCATGATAAATTCATTAATCAAATACAAACGATTATATAATCAAAGAATAATATATGTAACACTGTAACGTAAATGTGTGTATGTTCCATCAATACCAAATGTTTACACTACTATAATTAGTCTATTGTATTTCCCAAAGGTTTTTTTAACAACAACACAATAATCAGAAAATCACTCCGTAACGGATTACCAGTTCGGAGGAGAAGAGTTTACAAAAATAAAATCATGAAAAATGATTTCCCAAAAGTTTACTATAATAATTTTAATTCATGTTATACTTTTTACCCAAAAAATTAAAAACTAAATTACAACACCTCTAAAATTTGATCACCATGTATTTTTGGCACTTTGCAAATATATAAGTTATACAAAATATATTGTAAACCATATATCGTATTTGAAATAAAAATATTAAAATCCAAAGAATTTTCAAAGAAAATGTATCAAAATACCCCGCGCGTAGCACATTACAATTTCGATATACTTTTCTTTTTTCGAGTGTTGTATGATCTTTTTTTGAATTTTTGTCTAACTTAGTTTCACTTAGTATGTTTCGAATATAAGAGAATTGATGAAGTTTTATAGTGAAAGTTCCTAGACTTAACTTACAATATTTTTCTCTTTCTTTATGCTTTTCAAGTATTTGTTTTTCGAGGTTCCAACAAAAACACATTAAAATTTTTATAAACCATTATCTTATAATCCCAAAATTTCTAAAACTCAATTCTTAGAAATAATAAATAGCTCAATTATATAACTAAAATATTTAAAAATTGAGTAAAAACAAAATAATGAAATGAAAAAGATTAGCATAAGAAAATATCTCTAAAATTTTAGGAAAATAAGATATACAAATTTATACTTAAATTTTATAAAAATAAAATAATTAAATGGGCACTTTCAATCAATTTAAAAAAATACAAATATTACATTTAATAATAAACAATTATTCAAATTCATAAAAGACTGTTCAAATTAAAAGATTTAAAAAATTTACATGAAAAAAAAAACATGATCACTATTAAAAAAGGAAAACATGATAATAAAAGCATCAGTAATATAACCTAAAATAAATAAAAAATTATAAAATTATATTACTAGAGACACACCTTCGAAGATCTTGACATAACTCTAAGAGAAATACTACCAGAATCAGATATATTAGCAAAGGATAAACCATTCGGGGTAAAACAGTTCGACTGGGTGACGTCTTCCGCCAAACTTTACCGGTCATACCACAAAAAACAAGATCATATACGGTATTGGCATAGCCAATCATATTTGTGGGGATAATGTCAACAACTAATGCTAGAGAAGAATATGAGGCTACATTAATCAGGAAAAAAATTTGCATCATGGTTACTTAATTTTGGAGACTGGTACAGCCGCAGTGAGCAATACCCAACCTACAATGAACGATCTTGATGGGGAAATGATATTTGTTCCGGAAAACTTCTTCATGGACAATAGTGGGCACCCAGTTGAAAAATAGCGGTTGCATCACTTCATCAAACAACTCCTCATAAGCGAACGACCAACAATTCACGGATTATGCTATATTGAGTCCTAGGAATGAAACAATAGATGAGAACAACAACTACATGCTCAACAAATTGCCAGAGAACTAAAGAATATCTAAGTGTCGATACTTACGAGAAAGCCGAAATAGTTGGTGCAGAATATGGTGCAATGTACTCCAAAAATATAAACCCAAGCTCAATGGAATATGTAACATTGCTGGAGTTCCATGGACTCCCAAAACATAAACCCAAGCTCAAAATAGACGTGTCCATTATGCTCCAAAAGAACATAAACCAAAGAGAATGACTATGTAATGGAACAAGGCTAACTATCACCCAATCGGGCGAGAGGTTAATCGAGGGGCAAATAATCACGGGGGCAAATACCGGTCAGAAGGTCCTAATACCAAGGATTGTTTTATCACCGCCACCAATTCTCAATTAGAGTTTGCAACGCGATGACTATAAACAAAAGTCAAGGACTAAAGCAAGTACTCATATACTTGACCATGCCAGTCTTCAGTCATGGACAACTTTATGTTGCTCCTTCAAGAGTCACAACCCCACAAAGACTGCACATCTTACAAGGAGAAGAAGAACCAGAAGAAAGCGTGAGGAATATCTTCTACAGATAAATTTATAACGGATTACCGAGAAAATGAGACACATTGTACTAAATCCATAATATATACTACAAGAATTTAAAAAAATAACATAGCATACAATGCAGGTTATATATGAGAAGAAGATCGACAATCACTTCATAATGAGAGGGGAAAATTGCACAAATTACATGGTAGAAAAACACCTAAACAAAAAAAGTTATATATCTAATACTAAAGAAACATGTGCTCCCATTTACAGATTATCAAAGGAACAACCTACAATGGCGAGACCGACATTTTTGCTATGTAAAAAAACACATGAAGTCTTCCTGAAGAGAAGATATGAGCACCAACAAGCATGCCTACACTACATGAAGTTGTTTTGTAGAGAAACTTTGTATTCATATGGTTAACTAAAAGCGCTATGCCTATTGAATATTTTTAAAATTTTAAACACATTGACATTAGTTATTGCTTTCATATTCAAATTACTAAACTTCTAAACATTGCACACTCTTAATAAGAATGCACTGTAATAAAAACACTACAAATAAAAAATAATTTCATCAAACCGCACATCAAACACAAACCCGCGCGTAGCGCGGGACTTCTCCTAGTAAACAAAAAACTTTTTAATAACCTTAGGATGAGATGAAAACAAACCAAATAAACCCAATGAACTTATTTTAAAGAAAACCAAAAATAGAACAGAAATAATTGAAGCATAGAAAACATGAAAAACTAAATTCAATACAAAATTTGATTTAAGAACCAATCAAAAATGTGGGAAAAACTATCAGTGAAACCACATAGATATGCATAGATATGTTTATTGATAATCTCATAGAAATTAAAGTATAAATCAATTAAAAAATTGATGATCATTATAGGTTTTAGATCAAATGAAAAAATTAGGTTTGAATCAGTTACACACTTACATAAGTTGACACAAATAAAAAAATAGTCATAATAGACAATCAAGATATCTTCTTTTGACAAATAAATTAAAAAATTTGTTTAAAAATTGAAAGTATGCTTAGAAATAGGTTGAAAGAAATGGAATTAAATTTAATCATGAGGCTTATATGGGACGAAAATCATGAAACTGAAGTTTCTTGAATCAAAAATTGTAATCAAGCCCTTTTTGCTTTTTTCATTTTTATTAAAAATATATGACTATGAGAACGATTTACTACAATTACAGTTTTCACATTTAACTGTACTTACGAACTATACACAATAAATACTAAGTTGGAAAACATTTTTAAAGTATAGTTCGTACACATATTCCCCTATTTTTAACCACTAATAATACTGAAATTTAAGCCCAAAGTTGGAGGATTAATCATAGGCTATTCCAGGGAAATCACTTAAAATTTAAATTAATTGTTACAAAATAATGCCACTAAATTTAAAGTAGCTACTCACAATCCAACAATCCACGGGAAAAGAATACGACGTTCTCTATACAATCAATACTTTTATCACACAGTCCGCGCGTAGCGCGGAGAAATCCCCTAGTGATCCACATAAAAGCTAATGACTTTCAATGTTATGTCACTAATTCACACAACCTCTAGAGTTATACGATATTTAATTATAATTTATAATCCTCTAGTGATGCCATTACTAGTGTTAGTTGTACTAAACAAGTTTTAACATGGACTTATATATAGATTTATAAAATTAATAAGAAGTAAAAAGATGATAATTTTTGCCATATAATTTTAGTTTTTTCATGTGTTTAATTTAATAATTTACAAAACAAGTTTGTAGCAACTATATAACAAACTAGGAAAAAATATAATCAATAACGTTAAAAAAACATAATCAATAACATCAATAACGACAACAAAATTTTGCGCTATTCTAGTAAGAGAAAAATGTGTGGCATCATGACAAGAGAAAATCTGTAGCCACATAAAATAAATCTTTCACCACATGACGTCAGTCTAGTAATTAATTTTCTTGAAATAAATTTATAGCTTAACTACAAACTTTTTAAGCAAAAAAAAATATGTGTTGTCGTTTTCAGAAAACTTTTCAAACAAAAAAGAATTATATCATGAAAAATCTGTGATGGACAAACAAATCTATAGTTATTGAACAAAAATTTTGTGATGAATAATTAAGATTGTAGTAACGTAAAACAAATTTGCATTGATATTTCAGCGAAAAATCTATGAGAAATATAAAACTCTGTAACAATAGGAAGAAAAATATGTGGGAAAAAACAAATTTGTTACGGGTCAATAAATATGTGGCTTCGCAAATGTCAATAAATTTGTGGTCCGAATAACAAATTTGTGGTTCCAATAAACAAATATGTATACAGGTTTTTCATTTTCGAAAAACTAACAATACTACAGTTTTTTTTTTTCTGCAAATTTTATTAATGGCGTTTTCGTAATAAGGTTTTTTTATTCAAGTGGCTAGAATGACACTCTAAGAATCAAAAAAAATTAAACTAACTCTCAAATCTTTAATATTATTCTAGTTATTTATGTCATTTTTAGAGTTATTCTAATTTTTTCCCATATTATTTATATCAGTCTATTTTTATTAATCGTGTAATGAAAACTCATATCATCCCTAATTACTTAATTTAAATAAAAAAATAACAAACGGGTCTATTTGACCTTAGATTTCAGGGAACATTATTTACCTGGTCAAGCAAGCAGCCCTCTTCTCCTATTGCTAAGAAACTAGACATGTTGCTTATCAACATGCCTTGGATCTCTTCTTTCCCATCTAGCCTTGCTCTTTTCATGCCTCCGACTTTTGAGACCATTGCCCCTGCCTTCTGGATCTTGATGTTCCTATCCCCTCCTCGGGTACCAACCCTTTCAAATTCCTAAACTACCTCACAAAACATCCTGACTTTGCTGCCCTGATGGATGATGTCTGGGAAAACTCTGGAAATGTTTCTCTTGGGAACCAGCAGCTATCCACCAGCTATCCAACTTGAGTGCCAGATTAAAGAGTTTAAAAAGAGACCTCAAAATTTTAAACAGGACAGCTTCTCACAGATCCAAAAGAGAGTTGCAGAGACTAATAGTTTGCTTCATGATGTGCAGTTCAAGCCCTACAATCTCCTTCTCCAGACCTGTTTTGAAAGGAGAGGAATCTTCATGCTAAATGGATATTTCTAAGGCAAATAGAAGAGGCATTTTTCAAACAGAAATCAAGAGTAAATTGGCTAAAGAAGGGAGACCAAAACTCTGCCTACTTTTATAAAGTCTCTCAGATGAGAAATGCTTACAATTCAATTCATGCTCTAGCAGGAATTGATGGAGTGCCGACCAATGACCCTGCTCAATTAAGAGACATTGCGGTCAAGCATTTCCAACATTTACTAGCTCCCTCTGTCTTTCCTCCTCTATGATGCCCCCAAAGCTGATTCTTCTCCATCTCCTCTTTTAGATGCAGTCGGAACATGAAGTAGCTCTTATCCTTTATGCCTTTTATAGAAGAAATCAGAAAAACTCACAGCAAAATAAACCCTAACAAATCACGGTGTCCATATGGTTTCACCTCAGGTTTCTTCAAAGCAACTTAGAATATTCTAGGTCAAGATGTGGTTCAAGCAATTCAAGCTTTCTTCACAAGCTTCTTCATGCCCAAATCCATAAACTCTACCATTCTCACCCTTGTCCCTAAGAAGCCAGGAGCTACTTTGGTCTCAGATTTTAAACCTATTTCCTGTTGCGATACTATCTACAAGATAATCTCTCACCTGCTGGTTGCTAAACAAAAGCCTATTCTTCCTCATTTCATCCTAAGGAATCAAAAAACTTTTGTTAAGGGCATGTTGCTGGTGGAAAATACTCTGCTAGCAGGAGAACTAGTCAATGGTTATCACAGGAAAAATGACCAAAAAGATAACAATAAAAATCAACATTGCAAAGGCATTTGGCTCTATCCGATGGGAGTTTCTACTTAACAGCCTAAGAGGAAAGGGATTACCTGCAGACTACATTTGCAGGCTTGAAAGTTGTATATGTACTCTGGCTTTCTCCATAGGCTACAATTGGAGCCATCCATGGTTTCTTTAAGGCAAGGAGAGGATTGAGGCAAGGAAACCCCTTGTATCCTTACCTCTTTTTCATAGCAATGAATCATCTTTCAATGATGCTGGATAATGGAGTTGTAGAAGAAAATTTTGGGTATCATCAACACTGCAAAAAATCAAAAAATCATCCATTTGTGTTTTGTTGATGACTTACTAACTTTTTCATATGGGGAACTTAACTCAGTGAGGAACATTTTTGCCATCCTAAAGGGGTTTGAACTTCTCTCCGGTCTATCCATCAGCCTACAAAAGATAAGCTTTTTCTCATCAGGTCTATCAGAGCAAGAGATTGACTCAATAGCTTCTCAAATTGGAATAAATCATGGGTCCCTACCTGTGAGATATTTAGGGCTTATACTATGCACCAAGAAGTTGTCCATCCTTGACTGTGCTCCTCTGTTGCAGAACATAAAAAAGAGGATGAACAACTGGCACTACAAGAAAACAGATCATTCGCCACTGCAGAATTGGTGACGAAG
>OVAN01013231.1:167-13008 GCA_900406275.1 Anastatica hierochuntica
GCATTCGTACGATGCATGCAGTAAGGGCAAGACAACCGTCCATGCATTTTCCAACCTGACAAAATCCCATACGCAGGAAAGTCGCTTATGGTCCACATAAGCACTACACGCATCGTAAAATTCCTTCTCCTGGAACAGTCAAACGTTCGAACTCCGGTATGCCATAACAGCTTCAGTTCCTCTAATAAAGACTGTAGAAAAATATCAAGTGATCGTTGCCCAGGGACTAATACACTGAGAAATAGAAATTCTCTTTGCATACACATCTCTGGTGGGAGGTTATACGGCGTGACGATTATGAGCCACAAAGAATGCTGCCTACCTGAGATACAAAATGGATTAAATCCATCTGTACATAAACCAAGGTAGACATTACCTTTTTTCTAGAAAATTCGGGGTGTACAGAGTTAAAATGTCTCCACGCTTTTGCTTCTGATGGGTGGGTAACCTCTCCATCTAACTGTGTATGTTCTGCATGCCACCTCATTGATGCTGCTGTCTTTTCTGATTGATACATTCTTTTTAATCTATCAGTAATAGGGAGATACCACATCCTCTGGTATGGTATCCTCTTCTGCCCAACCCCTTGTGGCCTAAATCTTGGCTTTTTACAAAAACGACATTCCTCGAGCAACTTATCCTCTTTCCAAAAAATCATACAATTATCCACGCAAACATCAATAGACTCAAATGGCAGACCCAGACTAATAACGAACTTCTGTATCTCATAATAATTTTCAGCAGCCAAATTATCAGAAGGTAGATACTCTTTAAACAAATCAGTCCAATCATCCATGCATACTTCAGGTAAGTTATGATCTGTTTTTATAGTCATCATCCTAGCAGCTAATGACAATTTAGANATTTGCATCATTTAACATGTCGTAGAATCTTTTAGCATCTAAATTTGGTTCTTCAACGATGTTATCATCATATGCAAATGCAACAGTGTTTGCTTGATGTGGAAATGCATTTGTAACCATGTCATTAATCCTATCGTGTTGATTATCGTTATTATGATGGTGATAATTACCAAACTCATATTGATGATCATGCCTATCAGCAGGTTCAACATTTTCTACGGATTGATGATGATAATTACTACTACTGCTACTACCAACATTACCCCAATGTCCTTCCCTATGTTGAAACCATATGAAATATTGTGGTATAAAACCTCTATTTAACAAATGCTTCCAAATATTTTCAACAAGAATGAACCGTGTATTCTTGTACTTTCTACATGGACAGAACATCCTACCACTTTCGTCAGTGATCAGTAGATTTGTGGCTTGACGCATGAAAATTTCAAGTCCTCCGAGGAACTCTTGAGTCACCGATCCCTCCCCATCTTTATGCATGTACATCCACCGTCGGATTTTGTATAGATCGCCAGACATTTCTTTTTCTTTTGTGTTTGATGAGAGAAAGAATGTGTGAGGTGTGATTTGTGATGAAAGTGAAAGAGGTATTTATTAAATTTTCATAAATTTAACATTGAATTTACTTTGGATTTTAACAACGAATTAACAATGATTTTTTTTGCTACCAACAAACAACATTTTAACTTTCAATTAACGACTTTAATTTTCGTTGTTAATTATTAGGTATACCTATAATTCACGTTTTAAACATAAAAAATTTTAAGTCTCTAATTCGTTGTAAATTACTTGTTAAACATGTCGTTGTTAAATCGTTGTTATTTTAGTAAAATCGTCGTAAATAAACCACATTTTAACAACGATTTAAATTGTCGTTAATTTACGACGATTTTATGACGAATATAATGTAAGTAACGACGATTACTTTTCGTCGCAAAAATTCGTTGTTAATCGACTGTTTTCTTGTAGTGTACTTTGATGTGGACCTTCATCGATCTTCGTTTAGCGTTTACATATAAGTGCACTTTTTTTAACAGAGCTTTGGAAATAGTTTTACAAAATTCAAGTAATTACTACTATTTAAAAGCAAAAAATAAAACAAATTCAATTCAAGTCAAAAAATAGACCACTTGATGCGACATTTACCGAGCATAAATGGTGATAGAGTTCCTACAAAACCGGCAAGAGTTATGTAGTTTGAGCAATGCATCGATGCATTCAATATGGAATCAATTTTCCATTCAGGTAAGCACCTAACGGTCTTTTTGCTTGCATATTCCGACGAGGAATTGGACAATACAACATCATTTGAATTGGTCAAGAGTCTCCCACTCGCTACTAACTGTATGATTGTAGATTCTTCCAGACCCGTTGTAATAACGATTCTTGGTTGCGTTGTGTTGTGTCTTATTAAACACAAGATTGTTTTATTCAGACAAGGACATTATCAGAGCAGTATAGTATAATAACTATAAAAGTACAACAATGATCACCACCTAATGGTAAGGCTAGGGCAATGCACATCACATTTAGTTCTACCAATCTAGGATTTCCTGTCAAACTAAAGTTATTATATTTTTAGAAAGTCTGTACAAATATCTATTAAAATGGCACTAAGACATTTTTGCACGTTGTGTTGTTTAATTGATCAAAAAAATCAGTGACTTGGATTTTTCATTTTCTAATGCCTACTAGAGATTAGTCTAGATAGGTGCATTCTGAAATCAACGTATTTAAGCATTTGACTGCGAGGGTGGTATTGTTTATGAAACCACAAATTACAATTTGGTGAGTCCCATTTAAGCAAAAGTTCTTGATCGTTTAGATGATCATCCACAAGAAGCCAGGAAACGGGAAGAAGTAACCGTCCAAATTTAGGGGGAAATACTCATATCTCTGTATGAATATTCATTATCCATATATATATATATAGAATTAATGAGTTTTATGACTATATCATCGACAAACAAAAAGAAAACACACTGAAAATTTTGAAATCAGGTGACTCATCTAAATTTGATGTACATACAACTTTGTTTTCTTGCAGGCAAGGAGATTGCTCATAATGTGATTTTTATCATAAAAATGAGATCTTTTCGCCTAATAGAACTTTGACCTAAAAAAGACAAATCAAACATTTGCCACAAATAATTATATGTTGTAGCTTAAAAATGACTAATACCAAACACACTCTTCTTCATCATCAAATATTGTTGAATATAATTATAAAATAATTAATTATCTCACTTATCTCATGAAAAAATATCATACCCGTGCAAGGCACAGATCAACACCTAGTAAAAAACATAATTAGTCATATACAAAATTTATAGGATATACAAGTATAGAAACAATATAAATCATAGGCTATGTCATCTCGTCATATATTTCTTTCCCTTATTTGTTCATATGTAATGTGTATAAAAGTTGTACTCCTCCCGATGTCAATATACAAGAATCATTAACCTAATATGGTATCAAGAGCCTAGATCCATCTTTTTTTTTCTTTTCCTGCGCCGCTTCTCTTCTCTTTCTTCTTCTCTGTTTCTTATCATCTTCTCTCTGTTTCTCTGCTTTTAATTTTCTTTCTTCTTCTTCCTTTATTATCTCCCTTTAGTCTATTCCACATGGCTGCTCAAACTCATACCAATACCTCTGCTGAACCCACCAATATCTATAACTCTGCAGATCCGACATCCCCCTTACTCTCTATTAACATGTCCAGCATCACTAAACTAACAAATCTAAACTATCTCATGTGGAGTAGACAGATTCGTGCACTTCTTGAAGGGCATGAGCTCCATGGTTTCATTGATGATTTCGTGTCATCTCCTTTGCCCACAACTACCGTCAATGGTCAGTCAATTCCGAATCCGGCTTATGCTCCATGGCGTCGCTAAGACCGTCTTCTCTACAGTGCGCTCATTGGCGCGATCTCTTTGCCCTTACAATCGCTGGTCTTTAGTGCCACCACATCCTCTGAAGTTTGGAGTCTCCTTGCCTCCACTTTCGGCAATCCTACCATAGGCCATATACGCCAATTAAAGCATCAGATTAAAAATTGTGTCAAATGTACTAACACTATTACTGTGTATATGCAGACCATTAAGACCAAAGCGGATGAGTTAGCTCTCTTGGACAAACCCATGGACACTGAAGATCTCACGGAGCAGGTTCTTGATGGCCTTCTGGAAGAATACAAACCAGAGATAGATGTTATTAATGGCCATGACACTCCGATCTCTTTCACAGAGCTTCACGAGCGACTACTAAATCGTGAAGCAATGCTTCTGCGTAAAGCTCCACCATCAGTTCCCACGGTTCCGATCACTACCAATGCTACGACCAATCGCTCCTCACAGACGCAATCTTGGCGACATCAAAACCCCAGGCATCATAACTCTGCTCCTTATCAGCCTCGTGCCCAATTCTCATGTCCCACTCATCCTTATCTCGGTCGATGCTAAGCATGTGGTACCACTGGTCATAGTGCCAAATATTGTCCTGAATTTTGCATTGTTCGTGGTCCAGCTCTCTCTCCCATGTGGCCACAACAACAACACCCTCATGCCTTGCAACAGTGGCAGCCGCGGGCAAATGTCGCGATGATGATAGGTGGCTCGTCTACCTAGCTCGTCGACTCTGGTGCCTCCCACCATATGACTTCAGATCTTGATAATCTTTCTCTTCATGCTCCATACAATGGTGGAGATGATGTGGTCTTAGGTGATGGTTCAGGTTTACATATCTCTCACATGGGAACTCTTTCTCTTCCTTCTCTTAAACATCCCTTTATTCTAAATAATGTCTTATGTGTTCCAAAGCTGGATAAAAATCTGATTTGTGTGTTTCAATTATGTACTGCTAATGATGTGTCTGTCACTTTTACGCCTACTTATTTCCACGTCCGAGACCTGAACACGGGAACACTGCAATTGGAAGGCAAACCCAAGAATGACACCTATGAGTGGCTGAACCATATATCTCCCTCTCCACCATCTTTATCTTATGCATCTACTATTATTACTACGATAATGGATTGGCATTCTCGTTTAGGCCATCTTGCTCTTCCCATTCTTAAAACAATGCTTTCTCGTTTTAATTTACCCGTTTCTTCTAAAGCTTTACTCAATACTCCGTGTACTTCATGCTCTACGAATAAAATACATAAGTTACCATTCTCAACATCAACTCTTACTTCGTCCCATCCTCTTGAGATTCTATTCTCCGATGTGTGGACATCACCATTACTTTCAATCGATGGTTTTAAATACTACGTTATTTTCGTAGATCACTATACTAGATATACGTGGTTTTATCCTTTGAAACAAAAATCATAAGTTCTTGATGTTTTCACAAAGTTTAAAGCTTTAGTCGAAAATCGTTTTCAACATAAAATTAAAAAGTTTTACACCGGCAATGGTGGCGAGTTTATTGCTCTCTCGATTTTTCTTGCTACTAATGGCATTTCTCATTTTACTACTCCGCCTCATACACCCGAGCATAATGGCATTTCCGAACGTAAACATCGACATATTGTCGAAACGGGTCTTGCGCTTTTATCTCATGCTTTGGTTCCCAAGTCCTATTGGACATATGCGTTGGCAACAGCGGTTTACCTAATTAACCGTATGCCTACGCAAACTATAGGGTTACAAACTCCTTTTCAACGTTTATTTGGGAATGAACCGAATTTTACAAAGTTGCGAATTTTTGGGTGTTTATGCTTTCCTTGGCTTCGCCCTTATGCATCTCATAAACTTGATTCTCGGTCCACTCCTTGTGTTTTTCTTGGCTATTCGACTACACAAAATGCATATTTTTGTCTTGATAGGAAAATATCTCGCATTTATACATCTCGTCATGTTGTTTTTCATGATTATGTGTTTCCCTTTGCCTTACCACATGTTATTGTCTCTGACCATTCCTTTGATGCAGAGCATGACGCTTCTCAGGCCAATTCCACGCCTACGGTGACTCCTACACCAATTTACTCTGTCCCATTACCACAGACCATTGCTCCTCCTCATCATGATTCACAGGCAGCGTCATCATCTACATCTTCTTCCTCACACGCATCACACACTCCTGCCACATCCTCCGCAACTCCATCCGATTCTTCATCCAATGATGAATCACCATCGTCTTCCTCCACCTTTGCTCTGACTGATTCATCACCACCAGCCATGACCAACGCCTACACACCACCTCTGCCGTCTCCTGCTCCTCCTCGGAGATCCACCAGACAAAGGAGACCTCCCACCAAACTCAATCTCACGGCTGTTCTTCCCCTAGACACAGAAACGATTCCCACGACCGTGGCTCAAGCACTCAAAGATCCTAGATGGTGACAGGCTATGTATGAGGAGATTAAATCTCAACTTTGCAACCGCACTTGGGACTTAGAATCTCCGCTACACACTCAAAACATTGTCGGTTGTAAGTGGGTATTCACGATTAAACGTAATGTTGATGGTTCTATTCTCAGGTTTAATGCACGACTTGTCGCGAAGGGATTCAACGAACGACCAGGGATTGATTATCACGATACTTTCAGCCATGTTGTCAAACCTGCTACCATCCACACTGTTCTTAGTGTTGCGTTCTCTAACAGTTGGCCAATCCGCCAATTCAACGTCAATCATGCGCTCCTTCAAGGCCAACTCAAAGACGATCTATACATGATGCAACCGCCGGGTATCGAAGACAAAGGCAACCCCACTGCTGTATGCAAACTCCATAAAGCGATATATGGCCACAAACAAGCTCCTCGGGCTTGGTACAACGAACTCCGCACATTTCTACTCCAATCCGAGTTCACAAACTCCCTGGCCGATGCGAGTCTCTTCGTCTACAACAAATCTAGTGTTCTACTATATATGCTCGTCTATGCAGACGACATCATTCTCACCAGAAACAATAAGGATTACCTTACTCACTTTATCACTTCTCTTTCTCAACGTATTTCACTAAAAGATTTGGGTCCCTTATCTTACTTTTTAGGTATTGAAGCTCATCGTACCTCACAAGGCTTATTACTAACTCAAACTCGTTACATTACAGATTTAATTGCTCGGATGCGAATGAGTGACTGCAAATTCGTGTCTACTCCCCTTTGCCTCAACACGCCACTCACTCTTCAAACGGGTGAGCCTCTCATGGATCCGCAAAAATATCGAGCAACTGTGGGTAGTCTCCAATATCTATCTCTCACTCGCTCGGACATCGCCTACGCGGTAATCAAGATGTCTCAATTCATGCATGCACCAACCGACATCCATTGGCAGGCCGCTAAACGCATCCTCCGATATCTACCTGGTACGCCAACGCATGGAATCTTCTTCACTTCGCAAAACACACCAAGTCTCCATGCCTTTACCGATGCGGATTGGGCGGGTAACAAAGACGACTACACTTCCACCAGAGCTTACATAGTCTATTACGGCAGTCACCCTATTGTGTGGTCCTCCAAGAAAACAAGCTACCGTAGCGCGTTCATCCACCGAGGCGGAGTACCGTTCTGTTGCATCTACGGCCGCGGAAATGTGTTGGGTCATCTCCTTACTAAGCGAACTTGGTTTATGCTCCAAGACCACTCCCACCATTTATTGCGACAATATGGGAGCCACATACCTCGCCGCTAATCCCGTCTTCCACTCGAGGATGAAACACCTAGCACTTGACTATCATTTCGTCCGCACACATGTTCAATCTGGTCACCTCCGCGTATCCTATGTCACCTCGGCGGATCAACTCGCGGACCACCTAACCAAACCTCTCTCCCGTGCACGTTTTCAATCACTTACTATCAAGATTGGCTTCGCCAAAGGCGGTCCATCTTGAGGGGGCATATAGGATATACAAGTATAGAAACAATATAAATCATAGGCTCTGTCATCTCGTCATATATTTCTTTCCCTTATTTGTTTATATGTAATATGTATAAAAGTTGTACTCCTCTCAATGTCAATATACAAGAATTATTAACCTAATAAAATTGTTTGTAAAATATTTGATATTGAATTTAGTATTAATTAGATTATATTTGCATCACAAAAATATTTTTCAAAAATAATAACATATAAAATATTTAACTTTCATATTTTAATCAATGTTATCTTTTTTAAATTAAATTAATGTCAAATCATACATGTTAGCATTTTTTCTAATTTTTAATTCATCCATATCACATTTTTGTCCAATCAAATTCGAAGCAAATAAGTTTTTACTTCCCAAAAAATAGTATACATGACTTTTGATTACAATTAATATTGGAATTTGGAGTTTTTAGTTGTCATACTCACATCTCATAGGTTTTTGTTCCAAGTTACGCATAGAGAGTTGTTTACGGTATTAATAATGCAAAATGTATACAGAGAAGCGTTTGCATATTACTGTTGAAAACTGTGCTTCGTGAAATACGTAACCAAAAGTATGTATAATTAAAATTGCTTTTCCTTAGCTTGTATGCGTTCTTTGATTTCCCAGAATATCGAAGAGAATAAACAAGTAAGGATATGTTGTGGTTCACAAGAATGAAATGATCGTTTTAAGTTATTTAAAATCTAAAGGCAAAGAGATTTCTTGGATTTCTATTAACACAGGCTGGCTAATTACTTCAACGAGGTGAACAAAAAGTGACGTGAGATCTACGCAAACTATACTCTTTTCAAGTTATTTTAAATCTAAAGCAAAGTGATTTCTTGGATCTCTCTTCACACAGGCTGGCTTACTTCATTGAGGTGAAGAAATCGAAGATATGACATATATATCTATACACGCAAATGTGACATAGTCTAATGGTATTTAATGCATTTACCTGGTGAGAATTGGCGTAATAAACATGTGTGTTTTTGTGCACACGTGAGTCAGGTTTTTAAGCTAAACTATGAAGTCAACCATGCTCAATCTAAAGCAAAATTTTACTCGTTTTATTTTGATATTGATCAGAGAGGATCCACATCTGTCATGTTCTTACTGAGCAAAACTACGATTTTAAACAAAGTTTTGTACATAACAATCAAACAGTCTATATACCAATAGCAAATAAAAGAAACACAAACAAACACTCTTACATATCCTTTCCTTAGAAATCCAAGAATTTGGTCGATGAAACGGCCTCCAATTCGACTTGGACCATCAACCTATCCTTTACAAGGAAGCCTTTTGATGCATCTCGAAGATGAGAGAGCGACATGAACTCATGGTACCCCCAACTATATCCAGCGCCATATCCAGGTCCATTGTACCAATTATCCACTGTCATAAACATCACAATCACATATTAGCTAAGTCACTTTTGTCGCGGAATAACATCCTCCATATACGTTGTTTACTTACGTTGTCTTTCGATATGTTTGAATCGGTTTTGGTCAAGAACTCGAATTTTGGCTCTAACATAAATCTTCTCATAAGACCTGAATGTCTCGTCTTGGTCAAGGTCAAGGTAGAGGGACAATGATTTGCCCTTTGCCGCGCCACGACCATTTGGATAGACTTTTATATTCCTGATCACAATATGAACACTTGTTACCACCAAACACAGCCAATACTATAAAAGCACACGGTTTTTAATAATTAGTGTAGCTTAAAATAATGTGGGCTCACCAACTTCTTCCTCCCATAAGAAACACATCTGATAGGTAATAGTCATTACGCATCATCGAGAATCTCTGAATCGTCCAGGTGAATCTCGAGTTCGGTAGATTCTTTGTGACAGAGAAAAGTTCTGAATTTTGAAAAAGAGATGGAACGGTCACATCAACACCAAATTCGCAGTGATCTCCATCATAGAGATAACCATTCCTGGGGTCTCTAAATGTATCAAGAGGGAGCATCTGAGAAAATCCCCACATTTTGTTAAATACATCGAATCGCCAAATATTGGTATCTGCGATAAGCTCAACATATGCAAATGTTATTATGGGGTATCTTCCTTGTTAAAGAGTAAATTTTGTTCCGACGGAAAAATATTATAAAATTTTAAAACCTTGGACTGTAAAGTATTTCTTTGCTTTCTTGTTGAAGATATAGAACCTAAGATCAGCGTTAACCTCTTGATTTGCAGCGATGAAGCTCGAATTGTCTATAGCAACATAAAGTGAAACATACCCTGAACCATTGTCCTTCTTGTTGCCTTGAGGATATAGAACAAGTGTCCTGTTTTTAATTTTTGCTTCATGAGATTCATCAAAACAATTCAATAAAACAGAGTATTTATATATAGAAGAGTCACATCAGATGACATGAACATAATATGGTACGTACCAGTTGTATCCACCGGCCAAGAAAGGACGAGATTCATATCTCTCGGCGTGCGTTGACTTCAGTAGCGTGTCGAAAGATTCCATCTTCAGAGAATAAGACGTAGGAGGAACATCTCTCGTACCCTTAATTGTGCTCCATGACTCTGTTTTAACACAAAACACAAACGTAAAACAGAGGATAGCCCAAAATCAAGTAGAGTCCAAACACCAAACTTTATTTATTATGAACACATAATCTTGAAAAACAAATTGCATAAAATCAAGAAAAAAGAGGGCATCATACCCTGAAGATTTGGGTTGAAATTATAAACAACGTTTCTTATGAAGGATTGAAAAGAAGAGCCGGTGATTAAGAAACACCATAAGAGGCAAACAATACAGATGATATCTCTGTAGTTAATCATTATCTTCAAGCTCTGTGAAGGAAGAGTGTAATGATTGAAAGACTTGTGCATTTTAATGATGGTTGTCAGAGGAAGAGGTGCTTAAATGTTTTTGGAATGATCCATATATAAGGAACTATTTGCCCGATACCATATAATGTTATTTATTTTGGCCTCGTGTTCTTACTGCCAAAATTAATTATTTTTGTGAATTTCTTGACTAGCAAACTTTTATTAATAAGTTTATACCTTACCAAATTATTTAGAGGTTAACTTACTTAACCACCCACCCTCCTTAAACTAAAATCCAAAATAAGTTTTGCACGATATGCATTAAACTACTGGTGATTTTTTATTGGTTACTAGTTGGATTGACGTTCCGTGTGAAGAATATATCCCACATCGGACATATGATGGAAACCTAAGTAATATATAAGTAACATGGACCAATCCACTCATTGCCAATTGGTTTTGAGTTGGAAACCCATGAAACTTAACCTATTATGAGAGTCCAGATCTATACAATCCAATCAATCTGATCCGATGCAAAGTTGGTCCACTTGATCGATGCTCGAAAATACCGAGATCTATGGCCTAGAGAACCATCATCTCGAGGGGGCGTCGGAAGTTAGAAGGAATCATGTAACTTAACATTCTGAAGCGATGTGGACTTTTAACCATTTGCCTAAACTCGCTTCCCCGCTAATATAAATAAAATAGGGTTGTACAAATATGCCAAAACTCACTGGTTGACCCATTAGTTTAAGTAGGTCAAATGGGAATGATTGAATAAAATGATGGCTGGCTTGATATGGACTACCTATTAATCATTTATTTTTTTGAAAAACATATTTTTTTCCTTTTTTAGGTAGGACAAAGTATGTTTTACCAACCAACAAGAACAAAAATTCCGACCATAACCTAAGGAAGAAAGGGAGATGACAGATGAGAAAAACAAAAATTACTCAAGGGGATCATCTCTGTTCTCTGATTCTACCCAAGGAAACACATAAATGCTTTTTTACTTCGATATCACAATCACCAAAATACATAAAATTAGTCACTAGGAATCATAAAGTACGTTTTACTTGGTGAGCTTTGAGTATGACATATATTCATATTTCTTGCCAACGGTAAAATATTCATACAACACTTAGATTCATCCATTCTCGTAATGACCTTTGGAAATTTATGATTGTAGGCTGGCCTTTGAGGCTTAAAGAGGTTAGTGGGAGGATGATTTTTAAAGATTTGTAGAAATTTAAGATTCTCTTGTTATTGGTATAATGATTTATTAATTCTATACAAAATCACCTATTATTGATTTGGTGATTTTAAGACTCTTTTTAAAATTCTTTGTTATTCAAAAAATTTTGTATTTATTGATTTCACAATTCCATTCAAATCTAGTGTTATTGAAACAATGATTCTATATATTTTTAGTCATCAATTATAATTTTGAAAATACTACACTTATTCATTGTATTCTCAAAATTTGTATATAACATCATATTGATAATCACCAAATTTGGGTATACAGACGATATATATTTGAAAAAGCTATTTATAGTTTTCATTATCAATAAGGAGAAGAGACTCACCATGATAAAGACGTGAGTCCGTCGCGGCAAAGAAGAAGTAGATTGTGTGATGTAGTAGAAGAAGAACAATGAGGAGGAGAAGGAGAAGATGGTTACGATGATGAGAAGGAACTTCAGCCATGGAAGAAGAACAAGAAGAAGTAGTGATGCGGAGAGTCAAAATGCGGAGAAAATCGGAGAACTCTACCGCGAGACGGATGAGCCGAAACTAAAATCCAAGACCGTGAAGGCATATATGGGATTTGCGGCAGCGGTACGAATCTTAGACGAGAAAGAACAGTGAACTTGTTGAGGAAGAGAGGAGATTCTCATAAGATGAAGAAAAGTTGAAAGACAACTTATGCTTACAATATTTAGTCATGTATGATATATCATGTGTTATTTTCTTGAATTTTTTTTCATCCCAAAAAGTTCTTGTGGATCCATAATTTCTATGTCAACAATCAAAGACGCAAATACGATAAAAAGAAACATGTTTATAAGCTCAAAATGATATCCAAGTTCTTAAAATCAAACTCAACAAAAAACAATTTTCACCTCATGCAATGAAGTTATTATAAAAAAACCTTTGGATCAAGGACAGAATAGCACATCTCGGTATACCTAATCATCGTTGACTTCCACTTTCTACAACATCTTCCCACATGCACAGGGCCGGCTGTAACACCCGCGTTCGGAAATCCAAACACTTAAGTCCAGAAATGATCAAA
>OVAN01013232.1:0-13008 GCA_900406275.1 Anastatica hierochuntica
ATACGAGAATCTTAAACCATGTCTCTTCATTCATATCGTAACACTCGGAAATTCTGCGTAATTCCCTAAACGACCTAGAACGAGTAACATGTTGAATGATCATCAAAAAGAGTTAGACACGAGATGACAACTCGTGTTCTTCCCTCTACGATTAATCGAGTCAAAGGACTTGTAAACTCACTNTTTTCTTTTCGTAAAAATGCTTGTTTTCATTAAAGCCACTAAGCGACTGAGGATCCACGACCACACTTGGCCGGTCCCAAAAGAAACAAAGGCCTTATAGGCCCAACAAAACAACAATATAAAAACGTCCCAAAATAGGACTACAACTTCACTCGTCTTCGTTTCCGGGCGGGACCGCGTCCTCGCCCTCAACATCTCCCGAACTCAGAGCCGCACCATCTTCACCCTCCTCTGCGGAGCCGCGAGCTTCCTCGCCTTCGGGAGCTTGGGCCACAGGGGCATCGGGGTGCGGCGGAAGGATATACTCGGATCGGAGGGTAGCCATGATAGAACCAAAATCTCCCTCGGTAGTCTCCAGCTCCGCTTTACGAGCGGTGAGCTTGGCCTCCTCGGCCTCTCGAGACGGAGACTATCTGTGCAGAGATGTCGCGATCTCGTTCGTCGCTCCCTCGATAACAGCCCGAGCAAGATCTCTATCGTAAGCAACCAGCAGCGAGTCAAGGAAGCTCGCAATCTGGGAAAGTCGAGCCTGAACGTCAGCACGCGCAACGATCCTCGACTCTTCCACAGCCGCCGTAACCTTGTGGCTCAACGAATTCTCTATCTCCTTTCGCAGGCGACGCAGCTCTGAAGACTTGCCTTTCCGCGCCTGCTTCTCCTTCAGCACCTTGCTCGCCGTCTTCCCGATGTCCCTCTCGAGACTAGCCACTCATGCCTCCAGTTGAGACAACTCGGAAGAACGAGCACCCTCGGCGGCGTCCACCTTCCCTTCGAGCTCCTGCAGTTTCCCCTGTGACTCAGCGAGCTCCATCCTAAGGCTCCCGGCCTCCGATCCGCAGTCACCAAGCATCCCGTCGATTAATGAGATGAACTGCGTGAAAGAGAAGGTGAGAAAAGGTTTGACACAACTAAAAGGGAAGGAGTTCTGAAGACAAACCTTGGCGTTATGCTGCGACGCCACTCTTGAACGTCGGGCTCCGAGGGGTGAGGGCCCAACCGCAACCGGTTTGGTACGCCTCTTCTTACTAGGCGCCGAAACCGGGACGGGAACCCTTTTGCGCTTCTCCGGAGGCACGATAGGGGCAGCCCTCGGCGCTCGCAGACCCAACATAATCTCTCGAACGACCGGGGGAGGAGGCATCGACTCCGGCTCCGGCACGGAATCGACCGGAATGGGCATCATAGATGAGCCCACTGGATGAATCAATCCGACGTCTTGAACGGTTAGAGGGGGGAGGCAAAGGAGTCAAACTAGGAACCAACGACACGCCCATCTCGGTGTCATGTTCATCCATCTCGCTCTGAGAAGCAAAGTACTCGGCCAAGAGCAGCTGGAGGCTCCACAGAGGAACGATCTCCACCGCGACATCACCGGTCTTTCCTTATTCACATGAGGAAGTCATCTTGACAATCTTAGAAGCTCTCAAGTTAGAGGTTTCAAAGAATAAGGAGAAAGTGAAGAATGAGTGTGGAATGAGAGGAAGAACCAAATACTTATAGGAATTCCTTCACAATAAAATAATCGATAAAGGTCGTCTCCGCAATCATTTCGGCCGTAGATTCCGACTAAACATATATCACTCGCCCACGAGACTTACAACCGAATCTCACGAGCTGGGGGGGCTAACTGTAGGGGTCAAAAATGGCAATATCGAAATCAACACCCGAAACTTCCGGACGACTCCAGGAGGCCCCAAGATACAAACTTCGAGACGATGCGGAACCACCGAGAGCATCGGAGAACCGCGTCGCTTCGGAGAAATATCTAAACGCCGATTGACGCCAAACCTACGAACGATTCTTGGAACCGATTGACAACTGAACTAGAGACCGATCTAGACGTCGATTGGAACCAAGACCGGAGGTCTGTCTTGGCGCCAATTGTCCCCAAGACCAGAGCATGGTCTTGGCGCCAATTGGAACCAAGACAGAGAGCTTGTCTTGACTCCAATTGGCGCCAAGACGAGGGCTCGGTCTTGGCGCCAGATGAGGCCAGGACGTGGATAACGTTCAGCCGTTATCCGTTGGCTGAACCACGTTCTTTTCGATCATCATTACCTCTGAACCGTCACTTGATCGTCTCTCGTTTCGTCTCGATTGGAGTTTCCGTCATACAGTCATGACGATAATCGTAAGGATTCATACTTTTTTTGGACTTCGTATTGATCATGTAAAACGACGACGGTTAACTTAAACACCAGAAGAGTTTAAACTATATGATCGGCCTTGTCGTTCCACGAAACTATTACCGTTCGGTTTTGCGAGAAACGGTTTCCCACAATAAATCGTAAAGATCGCTTAGCCGCGAAACGACCCGAAAAGGCCCAAACCGCGATAACGGTCCACTTACGATTCCAGGCGAGAATCGGCCCATCTACGATGACGGTTTGCCAGGGTTTCGCGAAAATGTTCAATTTCGAGAAGATATGGAAGGATCTCAAAAAGATATATGCGAACCAGGGAAAAGGAATATTTCCACGGGAAGATATGCACAAATCGGGGACGAAAAAGGAAACGAGCCAGGCCCACAAAGACCTATATAAAGGGTGCGAAGGAGAAGGATGAAGAAAAAAGATACAACACAATTTTCGTCACCACAAAACACTTAGAAAAAACTAGGGTTTCTTACTTTGTTTTCGTTAGCGAGCTGCATCTCAACTAAGTTACGAGTTTACGCTGTAGTTCTAGGTAATCGTCGCCAACAGTTTTTGCGGCCACGACTTAACACCAGTTATGCACGCTCAGACCATGAATTCGAGTAAGATCCCTTATACTTTCTTCGTTATCTGGGTGTTTCAATTATTGTTATTCGTATTCGTTCATGTTTTGATCCACGATTCTCTTTTCGTGTTCATATTGTTTCTCATTAAGAATCCTGTTACTTTACCGTCGTTTTACATATCTCGCTTCGCAATCTGTTTCGTATTGTCTTTACTTCGCTATTAATCTCAATTTCGCTATATGAATCTCGTTAACCTGAATCTCGCAATCTGTTCGCATATTCGTTTTACTCACGCTTTAGTTTGATCTTATCTCGCAACTTAGTTTCATATTCTTTATCCATTAACTTTTGTATTCACTGCTTGATCTTTCGATTTTTGGCCACAGAGAGTCCGTGAACCACATAACATTGACAATGAGAATTTCGGTTCCCACAAAGGATATGGCAGGACACTAAGGGAATAAATTTACCCCCAACAATATATATGAGAAGATGTGATTTTTTGCCTTAAATTAATCAATTTAAAGATAAAAAAATTATTGATGAATTTTAAGGTAAAAAAGAAAAGAAAATACATTATCTATGATGGGGGTAATTTTATTCCCTTAGAGCTTAGCCTTAACTAAATCGGGGGCACATAAATAACCTCATTAGTTGAACGTGTTAACCAAGGTATTAGGCAAGGATACGTAGCCACGCCAAGGTCACGAGCCAATGCTGAGTGAATATTCCCTATTATTGATTTAAAACTAAGAGATAGACTATTTCCTTATTGAATTATGGGAATGTTCCTTATTGTAAAAATAGAAATCGAAACTAGAAGTTATCTATAAAGAATATCGACGCTTATTCGAATACTATAAATATAAAGGGAAGAACCCTAATTCAGGGATCTGAATCTCATTACTTAGAGTACACTCATTGTAATCGATCTCTTTGACATATCAATAAGAATTGTTTTACATCTTTTGTTCTTGTTCACTCTCCCTAAAAGAATATCTCAAAAAATCTCTCTATAGTTTGGCACTAGAAGGATGGCAGAGATCTCAACAAGAACTAAAGAAAACATGAGTGAATCAAGCAATTCTTCCGAACCAGAGAAGAGCACCAGTCATGAATCCACGTCCGAGGACGCAACGACGAATCTGTCTAAGGACGTTGTACAAGAAACAATAGAGGACGCGACACTTCTAGCGAAGCTTCAAGAATACGAGGCGATAACGGCAAAGCTGTGAGAGAAGAAACTCAACTAAAGGAGCTGGAAGAAGAGAATGCAGCTCTCAAAACCCTAGCAGCGGAAAGAGATGTTCAGGAATCAGACGCCGATGATGACAAAAAGAGACTTGTTAAAGTCAAGATGAGAGTTTCATCGATGCAGTCGCTAGACAAGACACCGAAAAAGTCGCTAAGGAGGCACGGGCGCATCAGAATCCAAGCTCAGGGCTTAACCCAACCCCATGCTCTTACCATCAGAAGGACTCTAGTAAGCCTCACGAAGGAAGCGTTAACGAGCTGGTTGGTCTAGAAGCCTTGCTAATAGGAAGGTTAGAAGCCATTGATAACATGATTAAGCGTCTGTTAAAGTAGTTCCTCCGATAATCAAGAGCACCCCCGCTCTTACGAGAACACACCTTTTGTCACCACCATAGCTCTTCCTGAAATCTCGACGAGGTTAACCTGGCCGTCCGTACCACTCTATGATGGAACCTCAGACCCTGACATACATATCTCTTAGTATCACCAATGCATGGTCACTACGTCCATCAGCCATGAACACATGAAGTTTGTATGTGCAAAGGGTTCAAAGCAAAGCCTTACGGGGTCAGCATTGCTATGGTATTCCAACCTAGTATGAGAAGTACGTGCCTATGATGTGGTTGTTCATGTCTAACCTAGTGATAACCTCGCCCAAATAATGGGGCAGCTAGGACACTTATCCAGAAAGGTCAAGTGGCCAGTGAAGATGCAGATCCCACATCACAGAGGAGACACATCCAAGTGGTGCGACTTTTGTTACAGATGTTTTTGGGGTTGTTCTTGGAAGCACTATAGAAGCAAGAGATAATAATGAGGGTAAAATGAATAAAGAAAGACGTTTATATTGATCAATAAAAGCAAAGTACAATGCGATTTGGGTGTTAGAACCCTTACAAGGATCAAGTCTCTCTTCAATTATTGTCTAGTCTCTAGAGTTTTTTGTGAATACATCATAAGAACTCTTAGGTCTTACATATATAGTCTCTCGTTGATAGTTACCCCCTTAGAAATAAGAAAACCGTGTATATCTTAAGATATTTAGGTATATTTCCTTATTCGTTTAGGTTTTCTTTTATCGGGTCGAAGAGTCTTCCGACTTCCTGATCGGAGGCATACTTTCGGCTTCCTGCTTCCTGCTCCTTGCATTCCCCTTCTTTTGGCTTTCGTACTGCTTGTAGACCCAAGAGATTTCACAAGGACTAAAATAATCCCAACAGTATGCCCCTTATTGCCCATGTTTTATCCGAAGCTGGGGAATAATATGCTCCCCTTTGTATTTTGGCAGAATGCAATGACTTTTCTTCCTTTACCTTTGGATTCTTGGAGCGTCGTCCTGGTTCCCGACTTCTGGCTTTCTTCTCTCGTCATATGGCTTTTGAATGGAAGATTACATGAGAAGCTTGCAGTGTTTCTCATTAACGAACAACATATCTAGACCGTTGATCTTGATCTTGGAGATTTAGAAAAAGAAAGGAGAAAACACTCGAGATTCGTGCCGAATAATTAGGCGCGTGTGCTCTTTCCTTTTTTCTCTCCCTTTTCGATACTTAACCTTTTCTCCTTCATTTCGTTTCTTCTCATCACCATTTTCTTCTGCTCTCACCTTAGGATTTCTCCTTCTCCAGTTCTTTATCGTTGATCTTTCACTTCTGCTTCCAGCTTTCGGTGCCTTGCGAGTTCAGGTACAATTTCACCTTTTCCTCTCTTTGATTTTTAGCCTAGGATTTCGTAGGATCTGCTAGGATTTAGGCTTTCATATATTTTTAACGATCTTTTTTTCGAGTCCGCTATTTGAGATTAGGGCTCATATTAAGTCGATGGTGAATCCCATGATGATTTCTCCCTCGTGTCCTCTTCTTCAGTTGGGGCTACGGTATGCATGAGACGCCTCTTGAAGGATGACCTTCCTATGAATCTGGCGAGTCATCAGGGAGCTTGTTTGATGTGGGGGCATGCACCGGTCCCTGTCTGGTATTTCCCTCCTCCCCCAATTTTAAAGATTTGCCATTGCTCTTCGATTAAGGGAAATGGTCTGGGAGAGTTGACACACCATTACTCCTTAACATATGATATGATACTTAGAGCTCCAAAGGACTCAGAGCTTCCTCTTCATGAAAGTAGGGCTAGAACCAAGGCTCTCTACCCTCTGGAAAACCACTGGTAGGTTTAGGTTAAGTCGTTACTTTTGGTTTTTCTCTAGCCCAAATCCTAATCACTCTTTTCTTTCTGTTTTGCAGTTGTCCTAGGTGATAAATTTGAAAGGGGGAAGAGAAAGGTAAAGCATGTACTCTTCTGGTCAAGGCGGGGTGCACTACTTTTCTGTTGAGTCCTAAGGCTTTGTCTGAGAGCAGCATTTGGGGTTTGCTTCCACACATCTTCCTTTGTACTTTCCTTATGTCGTTGACTTTCTGCTCACCGTACGTTTTTCTGGTATAGGTAATATGGCAGGATCAACATCAAAGGCAATGGAGGAGTTCAAGAGGGCCAAGCTGGCGAAAGCAGCCAACTGGTACAAAAAGGAAAGTGCAACCAAAGGCATGTGTCCCTTCTTCCCAGGCCAAGAAGCAGAAGGGTGTAAGAAACATGCCTTCTTCTCTTTCTCCTTCCGACGTGGATGAATCTCTAAAGCAACTGAAAGTCCTGGTTTTCCCTGCACTTGACGTATCCTATCCTCACTCCGAGTCTGTGGGGATGCTCTCTTATCTCTAGAAGAAAATGTTGAAGGTAAATTTCTTCTTCCTACCTTTTTCGCATGTTACACTTGTTTTACTCTGTCCTAGCCTTACTCATTGTCTTTATGTGTGTCATATGACAACATTCCTTCAATATGCGAAGGACAAGGTAGCCACGGAGGCTGCCGCAGCGGGGAGAGCTTTGGTGGAGGACGATATCCTCTAGATCTAGGCGGAGAAGGATATGTTGGATGGCTTGGAGAAAGAGCTAAAGGAGATGAAGGACCTGACCAAGCAGTTGGTATCCATGAACCAGAAGGAATCAGATCGTACCCAGGCGCTGATCGTAGAGAAGGCTGATATGGAGAAGGAGGTGGAGGAGCTTAAGGTGAAGTTCAATACTTTTACTAAAGAGATGGTCATGGCGGTTAATGGTGAAAAAATTGTAGGGCGCTGGAAAATGGCAAGGGATTGGCTCAAAGGAAATGCAGACTCCTATAACCTGATGGAGGAATTTGCCAATTACAAGCTAGTGATGGCGACTGAGGCAGAGGTGAATCGTATGCCAACTCCTACGTTTGAGGATGAGTCTGCCATTCCGTCTACCGCAGACGCCTCGATCTCATATGATGCCTCCACAAGTGCTGAGAAGTCTCCTACTCCATATTCCACTAATTAAACACAGACGCCTCAAAAATTTACTTTTTATTCTTCGCCCCTCGGGGGTTTTCTTTTTTTTGAACCTTGGTATTTGCCCCTGCGTGGGCTTTATTATGCCCTTCGTGGGCTTATGTAGAACTCAGCTGGCCTTTTAGGCCTAGGTTCCTTATTGCCCTTCGGGGATTTTGCTTTTAAACTCCGACTCTAGGCCCGTCGTGGCTTTTATTAATGTCTTTTGTTTTAGAATTCCTTCATTGCGATATGCTTACGTAAGCCTTTAGCTAGGATCTTATGAGGCCCTTTTGCCATTTCTGACTGTTTTGTGGGATCTTTAGACCTTTGGCTATTATTTAGCCTATAGCTTTTTTGAAATTGGTGTCGTCTGGCCTCTGGCTATTATTAGCCTCTGGTCATTGCCCAGCTTTTATCCTTATTGTCTAAAATATGTTTTTTAGGTTTTTCGTATGGGCTTGAAATTTTGGGATTATAGTATACCGATTCCCCCTTTTTTTAACCTTACTCTTTGTTCTTAGACAACACTTTTAAGGTTTATATAGCATTTTTCCTCACATAGGTGGCCACTATCCATTTTTTTGCTAAACTATGCTTCCTGCAGGCAAGCAACTGTCAGTCTTTGGGTTATACTGTCATGATTCTCCCTTTGAAGGGAGGTAGTTCGACAATTTTCTTCTACTTCCCACGTTTGGGTAAGCAGGTTAAGTGTGCTCCCTGCGCAGGATATACCACTTTATTTATCGTCTGGCCCATTAAACAGGGGTAAGCACGTTGCCTCTTGCTCAACACTCGGCGCATTTGTGTCCTTCTCTCTATTAAGTATGATTAGGCAATTTCTCTTGCTCTCCTTTGGGTATTTTCCCTTGTTTGAGCAGATTTTTTAGCATTGGGTACGTTGTTTTTACTTTCTTATGGTGAGAGATAGTTGTTCAACTTATTTGGCCCTTGCTTTTTGTTGACTTTCTTTGCTAAAAATAAATTATTTCATTGAGAAAATAAGTACGTAGACGTAAAGAGATCACAATCTAACATGCACTTAAAAAAGCAAAAATAGAAAACATATCTTGGCAAAGCACTCGTCAAACCAAGGGTTTTCCTTAGAAAAAGTAAGATTTTAGGTGAAATACTTTCCAGCTCTTTGGTTGTACTTTTCCATACCTGTCTTGTAACTTATATTCCCTCGAGCCTCTTACTTCTATGATTTGATATGGTCCTTTCCAGCCAGGCACCCATTTACTCGCCTCCTTGTCTCTAGTGTTGTCAAAAACCCATCGCAATACCCATTTGCCTTGCTGGAAGGTCGTGGTCCGGACTTTCTTATTATAGGTGTGTGTTAGTGTATTTTTGTGTTGCCAATTCTTGATTCTTGCGGCTTCCCTTTTTTCGTCCAGGAGATCTAAGGACAAGGCCATCAACTCCTCATTTTCCTCTGGAGATGAGAGTATTGTCGTGGCCATAGGGACACTGACTTTGGCAGGGGACACAACCTCTGATCTGAGAACAGGGAGAAGGGTGTTTCTCCTGTTGTCGTCTAGGTTGTGGTTTGGTAGGCCCATAACGCTGCTGGGAGTTCTTCGACCCAATTACCTTTGGCTTTGTCTAGGCATTTTTTTAGGAGGCTCACCACATTATTTTGGTGGATTCGGCTTGCCCATTCAATTGTAGATGCCTTGGTGTGGTGAAACTTAGCTTTATGCGCCATTCTTAGTAGAACTTCTTGAAGTTTTCACTTGTTAATTGTGGGTCGTTATCCATTACGGTCTTTTGGGGTACCCAAAATTGGGTTACCACATGTTTCCAAAGGAACCTTTTGATATGGAAATATGTGATCTTGCTCATGGATTCTGTCTCCACCCATTTGGAGAAGCAGTTCATTACTACTAGTATAAATTTTTTCTGGCTCAGAGCCTTTGAGAAATTTCCAACAATATCAATGTCCCATTTCATGAGTGGCCATGGACAGTTGATGGAATTGAGGTTTTCATGTGGGAGTTTGGAAACTTGAGCATGGCTTTGGCACTTATCACAATGGTTTGCCATTAGAAACGCGTCGTGTGCAATGGTAGGCCAGTAGTATCTGTTGGTGGTAATTTTATTCCTATGGAGTCGAGCCTTAGTTAGGCCAGAGGCAAGAAAAGAAACCTCCTTAGTTATAACAAAAACTAAGCTCAAGGCATGGTCGTAATACTCCGCCAGGGCTGAAGAAACTAAGGCTGAGAATATACCCAGAATATTCTCTTGATATTCTTCTTTATCAGATAAGGAAAACTAAAGGTAAAAAGGAAACTTATCCTTATTGTTAAGATGCAACAAATTGGTAATTATCCTAATCGTTATTAAAAGATATGAAAATATCAATTAGAGACATCACAAAATACGGATCACATAAACCCTATAAAGGATCTCCCATTCGGAGTTATTTAAGAGCTTCATTCATGAAAGACACAAATATACCCATAGAGACTACCCAGGCAGACCCGAAAGTCATGCACAGTTTGTCCTAGATAGACTACAACGACAACCATAGAGCCACAGTGAGTCCTAGGCAAACTAAGGCGACAACAAGATAGCCACAAAGGCAAAACAAATAGCCTGATAGCTGGAACCTTCCAGCCACAACAAGGATATGCTGACAACCATAGTCTAGGTGAACTCCATGGTCAATTAGCTCTCTTTCACAGAATAAGCTTTCTTCCAAGATCTTATTCATCAAAATGTTCACGACATGTAACTTACGAGGTAAATATAATCTCTAAGTCTCTCGGTAATGACCAAAAACCGTACTGGCGAGTCTATCAACATGGTAAAAGAGTCACGATGCTCCTTAGACCTCAAGATGATGCTCACAATCATGCCGACGAGAATTACATTATCAGTTCAGGTCATAAAACTCTCTGATCGATATGCTCTGAACTACGATTGGCTTCTTCCCTTACAGAAGGTACATAGGTAGACCTTACATAGGGCACAAATAATCAAAACCACCAAATCCACTATAGGTTGAAGTTGCTATGGTCAAGTAACCAAGGCCCACGAGGTCATCTCCCTTGGTGATATTATCTCTCTTGACGACGTTGACTTTGTCTACGAGATCAACACTGATGATGCCACACCGATGGTCGCCAACGCACCATAGTCATGCCAAGGTGCCATAGTTACGCCAAGGCGCCATAGTCACACCAATGTGCCATGGTTATACCCTGGAACCCTGGTCAATCAACAGTTACAAGAGGACTACAAGTTCTACCTAGCAAACGTCCATGAACCAGCACGAGTTTGCCTTGAGTCGTGAACCCTTATCATTGTGTTATTGGGTATGAGCCTACTTTCATACTATTAACAAAGTATCTCTTTCGTTCATCATTCCATAGAGCTGCCCTAGTAGATTTTGATCAAAAAACCCCTAAATAGTTTAGCGCTAGAAGGAGGGAAAACTATAATCACATGGTATGTGATGGACGAGAGATAGATATGACGGATCCATTAGGAAGAGCATGCCTTCGGCCATTGAAGGGAAACAATGCGTTCTCACCACTCGTAACTCATACACCGAACCAAGTACCCATACCAAGGGTTAAGACGTCCAACAAAGGAGACACTAATGGAGCTTGATCTATCGGCGCAGTAAAGTTCAACACATTTGACGAGGAGGAGGCATAACCCCTCAACATGGTGGGTTGGTTATGCCATTATCGATAGTAAAGCTATTTTGTGGGAACCAAAATTCACACTGCCGATATTCATATTCGGAGGACAGCCAGGAAACCTTAACTTTCCTTGAGGTCCCGGATATCTGCTAAACCAACAATGACAGATCAAACGTACGAAGAAAACAAACGACGAGATAAACGTAAAAGCGAATCGAAAGAAAATAGAGCAAATAAAGATCTTATTTTGAATCTGCATTGAGCGTTACAACAGGTGATTAGTCATGGCCATGAGAGCTGTCGGTGAGTATCCTAGTTCTAATAGCGTAAGACTAATAAACCTAATTGAGACGCAGCTCGCTAGGAAAAAAATGAAAATAAACCTAAAGCTCTAAGTATGAATTGTGAAGAAATTTTTGTGTCCCCCTTCTCGTTCTCCTTAGCCCCTCTTTTATATGCCTTCGTAAGCTCCTCTTGTTTCCCTTTCTGCCCTAGATTTGAGCATATCTTTCCGCGGAAATATTCTATTTTTCGGGAATATTCCATATCTTTATGAGTTTTCCATATTTATCTTCAGATTTTGACTTTATCGTATTTTCTTTTTTTCTTTCGCGAAACTCGGGTAGATCGTTGACACAGTTGGGCCTGTTCTCGTTCTGAAATCTTAAGTGGACTTTTGTCGCGTTTTGGGTCTTCGTGGGCCGTTTAGCGACAAAGTGATTTTCACGATTTCTTTCGGAGAAAACTTTCTTCGTACGACTACGCGGTAATGGTTTTATAAAATTATAAGACCGGTCGAATAGTTAAGACAATGTCGGGTTAGAGTTAACCATTATCGTTTTATACGATCCATACGAAGTTTTCACGAAAAGCGAAAGTCTTTACGATTATTGCCGCGAAACTTCAACGAAAACTCCAATCGAGACGAAACAAGAAACGCTCAAACCGGGATTCGAGGGAGAAGACGATCGGGAAAGCTTGCTCTAGTCAACTATGGGTGACTAGACTTTACGAGAGTCTAGTCGCCCAATGGGCGCCTAGACTGTGAGTCTGGGCGCCTAGATCGTGAGTCTGGGTGCCTGTTAGGCGCCTAGACTTTGAGTCAAGGCGCCCGTTGAGCACCTAAACCGTGAGTCTGGGTGCCCGTTGGGCGCCTGGACCGCGAGTCTGGGCGCCCAACGGCGGCTAGACTTGTCGTTGTTCGTATTGCTCGTATTTTCGAAGCGACGCAGTTATCCGTCGTTTACTGTGACTTCTTATCAGTCCGAAACTCGTTTACTAAGGTCTCTCGGAGGTCTCAGACGTTTATTTCGTGATTCTCGCGTTTTGTTGCCCGTGAGTGACTGGACTTTGCAAAGCGGCCTGATGTATTTGTATTTTATCGGTTTTTAATACGGTTTTCATACGAGAATTATGGTTTTTAGTATGTATTCGGATCGTTTTTGCGCGGTTTGTTGTTCTTTGATGTTTTTACAGGAACGGAGCTTGAATGGACTAAAAGAACGCATTTGAATGGATTTCAAGCACCGAAGGAAGTCACAAGAAGACTGAAGAAATTCTTCACAGAATGACAGGGATCGTTCAATCCTTGTCCTGTGAAGGGACATGGATCGATCGATCCTTGTCCCGAGATCGGACCGAAAGCTGAAAACACAAACCGAAGATTAAAACGAACCGGATGTTTTACCTAAAACCTAGACTCGATTTTTCCTTTCAGATTATGCTATTTTCGTTTTGAGAACATACTTTTTGAGAGCTTGTATCCCTTGGGAGNTACTTTTTGAGAGCTTGTATCCCTTGGGAGAGATCATACTCTACCGTACTTCGATTTTGGAGAAGAATCTCTATCTTT